>JARVGQ010000210.1:33326053-33338239 GCA_031762355.1 Hypsolebias martinsi
CCGCCGCTCGTCGGCTCCGTGTGTCCAGTGGAGGTCTTAGCTCTGCCATTGATTAGCTGCGCAGATTAGCGTTAGCCGCCCCGCCCGGACCTAAACACCACCGGAAGCTGCCGGAAACTTGGTAAATCTGCTTAAAAATAATTGAAAAATAATAATACGTTATTTATAAAGCCATTTGAAACAACCACAGCTGCAACAATGTGCTGTACACACATATTATTTTATTAATTATTAATTATGATGCGAACGTAAGTCCGGAAATTTGTAAACCGAGGACTACCTGTACTGTATTTATAAACCAACTTGGGGATTGTGATCGACACAAGTCTTTTTGTCATGATCTAGTCAAAAAAAGCTGTTTCCATATTAAAGTCAAAAACTGAGAAATGTCTGACCCTTTATGAAGAAACACCATGTTTTTGGATGTAGAATAAAGGAGTTATTACAGAGTTTGGGTTAAAGACTTGTGTGCTGCGGTTGTTTGAAGATACCTGGATACATGTTGAGGCGCAGGTGAGTGACTCTCTTGTTAAAGTTGACCCTGAAGTAGTTGTGACAACAGTCTGAGTATCCAGGCTGCAGCTTCGAAACACTCACCAGCTCTGGCCATGCCTCAGAGCCCAGCTGTCAATCACAACACAGTTCACATCATCTGTCAATCAAGCTACATGTTGGCCAGCATTGACACCATCCAGGCATCTGAGTTACCTCGGCAACGGCATCCATCTGACTCGCTGTGGCTGCCATGCCGGTCCGGTCTTCTCCCGGGATGAAGGTGGGCAATGGATCTGGTCAGGACCAGGATGAGGTCATGAGAGCACGTTTATATAAACTTACACTGAGAAATATGGACTGTCAATTTAAGTAAATTATGTAAAGATGTCAAGTTTAGGAAAGAACAGGAAGTGATAATGAAAGCAACCAGGCGGAGGAGGTTGTACCGAGACAGCCAGCCTGGATGGAGACGTGAGGCGAGTGGTTTCCTGTGAAAAAAGACGTGTCAACATCAAACCCATAGATCAGGCCGGGGACGCCCAGCTGGATGATGCACCAGTCATGACCTTCAAAATAAGATTGGACAAAGAGATGTAAGTCAAAACGAAGCTTTGGTCCAAATCTAAAAGTAACACTGTTATTACTATCTGCTCCATCAGCGTGCCCGCACCCTCTAACGCTCACTGACTTCCATTCCAGCTCACAATTTATATTAAAAAGTGGAAGTGGCAGTTTTCTTCAACTTGTAGTATCTTCAACATAAAACACTGTCGGAACCTAAAAATTAACGTGTGACAACCTCTTTTAACTTTTCTGCCACTTTCTTTCAGCACAACCCAAAGTTTTCACACAACGGCTGTCTGTTGGAGGCTCACTCTTAATTTTGTTCTTTTGTCTTGTTAAGGCAGCGAAAGACAAAGTGGGGTTGCCATGGTGTCTCTAATGAGACCTTGGCAGAAACTTTAACTTTTTTTTTTTAAATCTTGGTTCTCTTTTCTCTTAAATACGTGAAAATATTAACATTTTGTCAGCTTAGATCATTACAACAATCAAGCTCTGAGTTACTGTTGAGCTTTAGAGACGGAGGTTGAGGGATTTTACATTTGAGCCCTCCTGCTGCCCTTGATTCAAAAATTAAACCTAAGGGCAGTAGCAGGGTTAACTGACATTTTTCAAAATTATCTTCAAGCCTTGCGTCTAAACTTGTAAAATGGTTATTTATGTTTTGTATAATTATTGTATAGTTTTTTTAATAGTTATTTTAATTGGTTCACCTTTTCCTTGTTCAATTAATAACTGGCTTGGATCATAAAAGTTTCCTCTGTAAAACTCAAAACACCACGTGTTCAAACACGTGTATATTTGAGGTTTTTTTTACAAGTTGACACTCTGAGAGCAGGACAGGCGTGTTTGAGCATCCAATGAAGGAAAGACTGTTTTGCTGAATGCACAGGGTTTATCTGGATGAAAAATGTTTTCCAGGTAAGTTGAGAAGATGTTCCTGCAGGACCTGTTTGAGTTCTAGGAAAGTGTAGGGATGTGTTCAGACCCTTGTCCATATTTAGACTTGTCTATGTAGAATGACACATTTGTGAGAGTTAAATAGTTAAATACACTCTGAGTCCTACACCATCTCTGATTTTCTGACTCAAATGTCACGTGTGATTCTGTGGTAATAAAACCTTGATTAACTGCAGTCAGAGTCTTTGTTAAATGTTTTATGAAGAAAAAAAACGTAGTCATCATTGGCGCCCCACGTGGGGCTTGTCTAACCCAGATCAGAGGCACCAACCAGGACTCCGCTTCCTCCTCGTCTCCCATCCATCCATCCACTTCCCGAACTCTGTGAAGGCAGACGCGATGAACTGTGGTGCCTCTCTCTGTTCAAACAGAACAAGTAAAAGTGGTTAAAAATAATTAAATTGGCTGTTCAACATTGAATGAGGTCAGATTTATTTACAACCTTCACTTGTTCCACAGCTTTTTAAAGGTTTCCCTTAATTTTCTTCAACACCTAAAGTGTGCTGATAAAACTTTGAGAACTTGTCTTCAAGCTGAGCTCTCAAACTAAGTCATATCATTTATCATGAATGTTCAAATTAAATGTTGCTCCAGTAAGATGGTTTTAAATCACAATGCATAAGCATTAAAGGACCCTTTTTATTCTTGGAACTATTTTGTACAGATTTGAAATAACGTGTAAATTATAAACGAAAATGTGCAGCGCAATGGCCAAACATCACACAAAATTTGCAAAATAATGAAAATTACCAGAAGAAAATAGAGATCAATGGGATTTTGGCAAAACAAGTGAGTAAATCCAGTTGTGTAGGGACCAGTTCAGCTCAGACCACAGCAGAAACATAATTCAAAAGGTAAACTGGTCACCAAAAGTTGGACTTTACTTGACTAAATTGGTGTTTTCAGATATTTTACCTTTGTTACACAATCACAGTTTAAGTTTGATGATTTTTACAACAAATGTTCTGTGTGATGATTCATGATGTCATGAATTTCCAACATTTTCCAAACCTTTTGTAAACAATTCTTTCAGTGCATATAAGTGTTACATAAAAAAGTAGACATTTTTGTCTTCTTTCATCTGATGTGTCTCTCACTAACGTATTGTCAGGATCAGTGTTTTGGAGGGGTTACCCTCTCTGGTCTGGGAACGTCTCGGAGTTCCCCAGTAGGAGCTGGAGCGTCACTGGTTAGTGGAAGGCCTGGTTTTCTCTCCTGGACCTGTCGTCTCCACGGCCCAATCACAGGTAAGCAGTAAAAGTTGGAGATAATTTAATGTGAAACTCTGCAGTAAATCTAAACTTCTGTTTCACAGAGTGACTGAACTGAAACACTGATTTAATGTTGACTCTGTGCAGCAGTTTCAGTCTCAGATATATCACTTTACAGGCTCAACCTGTGGAGTTAGAAATCTGTAAAAATGTTTGAACTGTTCCTGTTAGTCCTGCTAATATTGACACAACCAAAGTTTTACCTTCAGCAGGTTTTGAGCAGGAGCAAACCACTCGTCTGTAGCAAAAATGACCTAAAAAAACAACAAACAGACATTAGTGGTAGAAAAGTGCAAACCGACACAGCTGTGTGTTCTGAAACCAGAAAAACAAACTGCTTGATTATGTTTGGTGTGTCACTGGCATTCTTTGATGTTAAGGATCTGGACATGTTGAAGCTGTAACTGCAGTGGACTGCAAAAGGATTCACCGCTTGGTGTTTCGGCTTTGTTGTTTTTCATCCATCCATCATCTTTAACCGCTTCTTCCTTTCTACGCCTACTTTTCTGTAACTCCATATTTCATTCATATTTGGTCAATCTTGAACAAATTTTCAAAACCTGTGCAAATCTGCAGAAAAACACTTCTGAACTGTGAGTAATTTATAAACCATATACAAATACAAACATAAACTAAGACTTGAGCCTGCCACCTTCAACTCAAAATAAAATACATATTTCTTTTCCTGACACAGGGGTCACTGGTGCCCATGTCCAGCAGTCACTGTGCGAGAGGTGGGGGACACCCTGGACGGGTCTCCAGTCCATCACTGGGACAACTGGACAGGTCTTGTTTGTTGGAGAATTAACTGTTTGATAAATTTTTGGCTCCCACTAAGCGCGGCGTTCCTCTGGACGTCCGCACGCGGCAGCCATCGTCAAATGACGATCTTCTCTAAACATGCTAAAGAAGGTGCTGTGGACCAAACATCAAGAACAACACCATGTCTGAGACCAGTCGTCAGGTAAGAATGGGGGTGGCAGCTTCATGTTGTGGAGATGTTTTCCAACAGCAAGAACTGGAAAACTGGTCAGAAATTAAGGAAGCCTTTTTTGGTCTACCAGACATTTGAGACCAGGCAGGAGGTTCCCCATCCAGTCAGACAATGATCCTAAACACACTGCTGAAGAGCACTCCACAGGTTACAGGAGAACCAGATCAATGTTCTGGAATGGTCCAGTCAATGCCTAGACCTCAGTCCAAGTGACAATCACTGGTTTAAAGACTGTCCATCCAACTTAAAGAGCTGCTGCAGCAGTGTGGTCACAAAGAACAAACAAAAAGTCCAGACTAGATGGAACCAAGACCATGGAGACAAACCTGAAGAGACAAGATGGACCAAGACCATGGAGATGGACCAAATAGATCATGACCATGGAGACAAACCTGAAGAGACTAGCTGGACCAGATAGATCAAGACCATGGAAACAGACCTGAAGAGACAAGATGGACCAAGACCATGGAGACAAACCTGAAGAGACTAGATGGACCATATAGATCAAGACCATGGAGACAAACCTGAAGAGACAAGATGGACCAAGACCGTGGAGACAAACCTGAATAGACAAGCTGGACCAAATAGATCAAGACCACGGAGACAGACCTGAAGAGACAAGATGGACCAAGACCATGAAGACAGACTGGATAGATAGACCAAGACCATGGAGAAGAGCCTGAAGAGACCCAGTAGATCAAGACTATAGAGAAAGACCTGACAATACCCAATAGACCAAGACCATGGAGACAAACCTGAAGAGACTAGATGGACCAGATAGATCAAGACCATGGAAACAGACCTGAAGAGACAAGATAGACCAAGACCATGGAGACAAACCTGAAGAGACTAGATGGACCAAATAGATCAAGACCATGGAGACAAACCTGAAGAGACAAGATGGACCAGATAGACCAAGACCATGGAGACAAACCTGAAGGGACAAAATGGACCAGATAGACCATGACCATGGAGACACAAAGGATTGATTTTCTGAGGGAGGATGTTTGGAACCCACTGTGATGAACTGAACCATTAGATTCAAACTGTGATTGTTCTTCTTTAAAACAAGAAGAGCTTTAATGTTTCCATGATCCATGTCAGTTCAACATTAAAGGTCAACTTCATGAAGTCATAATAAAACAGTTGAAACATTATGAAGATAAACTGAACAAGATGCAAAGAACAGTTCATGTGGAGCATTCAACCAACAAAGAGAGACAGAAACAAATTACCCTTTAAACAGAACTCTTCTTCTGGCCCCCGTCCAGCAGGTTAGATGTTATCTAAGAGGTGTTCAGGACTCACCTTCCCTCCGACCGTCTCACAGCCCAGATCATTGAACTGCAGGAAGTCCGGCGCCGCTGCAGCCTGAGCTGCCGTGCTCCTCTGGGACATGCTGAGATCTTCCTGCAGTTTCTCAGACGAGAACCGAAAGCTGCTCGTTTGAAGGAAAAGCTTCACGCGGCGTCATATCTGCAGGCCGAAGTTCAGCTGCTGTTCAAACACACCTGCAGCTAAAACTAAAACCGCAGCCGCGCCAACGATTCAGCAGCTCAAACTCCGTCTCAGGAGGTCGGATTCATGCAAGGCCCTTTTTATTTTCCATAACGATGTGAATAAAAACACGTTTGATTTGTTTTACGCAAAATAAATAATGTGTTTGTGTGAACGCTGAGTCAACGTGAACACTCGTTTTCCTGATTTTGTTCTTCCATGTGTCTCTACTTCTGCACACTTTGTCATATTTTAGCTGTTCAGGAATCAAAACTTTCGGCTCATTCTGGAGATGGGATATTTAGTTTTATACTTTTCAAAATATTTTAATTCATAAATACTTTCCATGAAACACACTGAGATCTCCAGTTCCTTCAAAATCACTTCTTCCTTCAGCTGCTGGATCTGTTTTTGATTATTATTATTTAGCTACATTCTGCCTTCAGTTAGGCTTTAGCTAAGCTGTTCTATTCCTGAGTTTTATTCTAATCTTTCCACTTTTAGATAACCTTTTGCTAGACGTAGCTTTTAGCTGTTGCTTTACTACTTTTAGTTTCTATGAATCATTCTGTTATTTTTAGCATTTGGCTAACCTTTTACTACATTTAGTTAGAAAAAATTTACTACTTTGAGCTTTAGGCTATTGTTCTGCTACGAGCAGAAACACACTTACCAGACCATTTTATTTATAGAGCACTTCAAACAGCAACAAGGCCAAGCAAAGTGCCGCACAAACAAACAGCAGGCACAAAATGAAGTGAAATCAGAATATAGACGTAAAAAGTGCTTCTGCACTTGACCTCAGAGAGGAGAGAAGATCCTTTCTGCAGACGTCTTGAGAGAGACGGGACGAAAAGATACAGAACCAGCAGCTTCCCAGAGTGAACTGTGAGTAATCCATCCAGACGGTTATCCACTGAACCAGGTCCAGAGACAGTCAAGGTAACTCAGGAGAGATCTCAACTTCCGAGCTATCAACTGTGCACTCTGCCTGGTGTCTCTGGAAACTGTTCATGGTCAACTCTCATGGTTTCATGTGTGTGCTGGTGACCTACATCACAGTGACTGCACGTTAAACTCAAACAAAGTTCAGCTTAGAAACAAACCGGTACTGTCTGCCTTTTAAGTTTCCTCATCAATTCAACCTTTGATTCAACATAATTTGATGTTCAGTTCACTAGTCATATAATTTCTTCATAATTTTCATCAGATTATTATTATTTTCATAATAAAATACGTATGTGTATTAACTGATTAGTAATGCCCTTTAAACATGAGAAAAGAACTCACGTTCAGTTCAGAGACTGACTTTTCCTGTCTAAAAGAGAGGCGGTGCCCACACACGCGCTTATTTGCATAGTAATGCATCTTTTATGAGCTTAACTCACAACTGATAATTAACAATATATTTATGTTTTATTAATATGGTTTTGTAAATATTTTGTGTGTTTTTTTTAATTTGAAATGAACAAATAAATAAAATAAAAAAAATAAAATAAAAAAACTATATATACAGCCCCATTTTCCTCTCCACAAACATGCGCGCGCACGCGTGCACGCAATAAGTAAAAAACCACAAAGTAGGAACAGCAGTACAAGTAGTAAGTAGTAGTTTGTTTTAGTAAATACTGTATATACTTTGTAAATAGGCACATTCCACTGGTGTGGTCATTTTTAATTTGGACATTTCTGAAGTGAGTGGACCGACACAGACTGAAGGTAGATGTCATTAAAGTTCTGCCTGTTCCCAAAACAATCGTGTTTATCTGACGTTCGGCTCCCCCGACTGGCCTTGACAGGCCGTCTTATCTCTACATGCCTGAGAAGTTTTGTAAACCTGATGCTCAGCCCCTTCCAAACCTCCTGCTGAGGAATTCCACGGACTTTTCAGAGGAGCCCAGCTGAATAAACATTCTGTCATAATTTCAGGACTCTGGCTTCACCTCTAACCGTCCTCGGCAGCTCCACCCCCACACATGATTACCCGCCTTTGAATCCCCACCTTCTGCGTAATGTCTGCATCATTATGTGCTTGTGTGCGAGACTTTTTTTCATTACCACATTTTTGACCTTCAAGCAGAGGTCAAAAATGTGTTGGAATTTTTTTGTCTCCAAACCCTATGTGTCCTTTTTCACCACTTTTATTGTCTGTCCAACAGATCTCACTTTTAAAGGAGTCTTTGAGGCTCAGTGAGGCTCTGTTTAAATAAAGGTTGAATGAAAATTCAGTCATGCTCCTCAGAGTACACTGTGGGGGATGCTCCATGAGTATGGGATTGGAGGCCCATTGTTACAGGCTGTTCAGTCCCTATACAAGTGGTGCAAGAGTTCACATTGCCGGTAGTAAGTCAGACCCCCCTCAGTGTGGGAGTTGGACTCTGCCAGGGCTGCCCGTCACAGATACTGTTCATAACTTTTATGGACAGAATTTCTCAGTGCAGCCAGTGGGCGGAGGGTTTCCAGTTCGGTGTCCTCAGGATTCCATCTCTGCTCTTTGCAGATGATGTGGTCCTGTTGGCATCATCATGCCGTGATCTTCAGCTCACACTGGAGCAGTTCTCTGCAGGGTAGCTGGACTCTCCCTTAGAGATAGGGTGAGAAGCTCAGTTATCCGGGAGAGACTCAGAGTAGAACAGCTGTTCCTCCACGTTCCAATTGAGGTGGTTCGGGCATCTTGTAAGGATGCTCCCATGGCGCCTCCCTAGGGAGATGCTTCGAGCATGTCAGACTGGGAGGAGACCCCAGGGAAGTTCAAGCTACGCTGGAGAGACGATGTTTCTTGGTTGGCCTGGGAACGCCTTGGAATCCTCCCAGAAGAGCTGGAAGAGTTGGCTGTGGAAACTGATGTCTGGGCCTCCTTGCTCAAGCTGCTGCCCCTGCGACCTGACTTCAGAATAACCAGAAGATAATAGATGGATGGTTGGAGTTTTATATCTTGTTTGTCAGCCTTCCAGTGTCTAAAATCTTATGCATTAAGAATTGTTAAAAGTCTTTGTTCTGTAATTATGCAGGTTCAGTTCGGTGGAGGAGCAATGTCAGACCAGCCCCGTTACTGACAGCCGCTCCTGTTCGCACCCTCGTGGACGAAAAGGTCAGCATCAAAGGTCGCTTCCTGCCCCCCCACAGTCCCGTCACAGTGTACGCTTCAATGCACAGCGATGAGGGAGACCTGTGGGAGTCATTTGCCCATTATAACACAGATGCAACAGGCACTTTTAGCAGTGAGTACAATTTATGAACAACATGCCTTTTTTAATGAACATATTGCATACTATCATGCATGATGTAACTTACTGGTAATAAGAAACATGTGTGTAGTTTTTTAAATTGTGAATAAAACATTTAAAATATTTATTTTGTTGCCATTTAGCTGTTTATTGTATTTAATAATATATTTTTATTATGTAGAACATGAAGTTAAATCTGAACTATTTGCCAAAAGTTAAACAAATCAAAAAGTATCTGTGTTCCATTTGTGAGTTAGGTGTAAACTAGCTGATTAACATGTACCTGTATAGTTACTGTTTACAGTCTTTCTAACTTGGTGTTATGTTTAACTTTTTTAATTTGCATCTTGTCCACTCAACAGTGACCAGTGATCATTCAGTTGGAGGCTCCTATTTGGGCTGTGAGCCGATGGGAGTGTTCTGGGGGATGAAGCCAGCTCCTGGAGAAAGAGAAGGTTTGAGGCAGGTGAAGGCAGCTTGTTGTTCCTGAACGCTTCACAGAAATAAACCCATGTGACTCCTTAGGCATGTGTGAAAACCTTTACTAGTCTAAAGGTACCTTTCACAAAACCCTTCACGCTGGGATTTGGACACCCTCACAGTGTGATTTCTGAATCAGAATTTGAAGCCAGTTTGCTGCTGTTGACTTTGCGAGGGCCAGTGAGGTAGTACCAATCCATCCACCCATCCATTATCTGTTACTCGCTTCTTCCTTTTCGGATCATGGGATTCACTGCTGCCCATATCCAGCAGTCACTGTGCGAGAGGCGGAGGACACTCTGGACAGATCGCATGTCCATCACAGGGACACATAGAGATAAACAAGACAAACAAGGAGAGAGTGTTGATTGGAGCAGATCTGAATGGACAAATGGTCAGAGTCAGAGTTTCTTTATTTGTCATTTGCACTACTTTGATGAAGTAAATAGAGGGGATGAGGAAGTGATGGGTAGATTTGGTGTAAAGGAAATGAACCAGGAAGGACGGATAATGGTAGATCTTGCAAAGAGAATGGAAATCGCTATAGTCAACACTTGTTTCCAAAAGAGGGAGTAACCTATAAGAGTGGAGGCAATAGTATGCATGGACTATATTCTGTGAAGAGAAAACCTGAGGGAGATTGGAGAGTGTAAGGTTGTGGCAGGGGAGCGCGTGGCCAGTACAACCAAAGAAGACCAGGAATGAGAGACCAAAACAACAAACAAAAAAAAAAACAAAAAAAAACAGTAAGCTGTTGATGGATTTCACATAATCCTAATGTATTTTCAATGAGAATTTGTTTTGCTGAAAAGTCTGAATATTTCAAAAAGTTTAAAAGCTTTCTATACCAAAAGTCATAGCAGTAGTGTCTTAAACAAGCTGAAAGTTTTGATGCCTAAATTGTTGAACTAGCTTAAAAACTGCAGAAGGAGATAAATGCCAAAAAATGTATGAAAGCCATGATGTGAATACTTAACAGCATTCACACAAAAATGGCTACAAATCTGTAAGTTTTACAGATTTTGAGTTACATTTTTGTGTGGCTGTAGTTGAGAATCATCCACATCGCATAGCATACTTTGCACACTAACAGAGCATGAAAAATGTGACGTGCTTTCCTTCAAGGAATACTAGTTTTATTTTTAAAGAGATTTTGGCAACAAAATGAGTAACAAGATGTGGGCTGGCTTTTTTTCCCCAACCTTAAAAAATTTGAAGTTTTAGCTGAAAAATAAAACAGTAGCTTGGTAATCAAACATTCTCTTAGTTATTTAACAAACTTAACATGCTAAATAATTAGTTGGATGAACAGTTTTAAGACCATATGGATGTATTTTGTATTGAAGGGTGCAAGGATGCTGCTAACTTTACAGGCAGTAAAAGAAACTGTTGAGAAAATGCCAGCTTGCCAGTGTTGCCAGATAAAGTCCAGGTTTTCCAGCTCAAAAATCTGTTAAAAACCGCCACATCACACAAAAACCCACCCAATCAGCACAATACCTCCCACCTCATGTAAAGATAAATTGGTGTTCATATGTCCATCGATGTGATTAATCAAAATCTGTTAAATGTGAACGTTAGTGCTCTTTATTCAGAAAATCCACACGTCACATTTCAGGATCTGGTTATTATAGACACAGATTAAATGTTAAATGTAGATATTTCTATATTCATCACCACAGTAATAGTGTTACACACATTAGTAGTTGTAAACACTCAAAAGAATACATATGCTGGTTTAGTGCTTACCTATAACCTAAATAGTTAAGGAGTGAACAATTTTTAATAATCGCATTAAAAGTTATACATGTTGTTTTTGGTGCCTGTTTGTTTTCAAAATATATTAGTGTGTGTGAATTACAGGCATTAACTAAAAACTCTTTGTAGAACTGTGCTTTATGAAGTTCAGTCCATTTCCTTTATTAGTTGATCGGCAGTTCTGCCACATTCAATACGGCGGACATTCTGACGTACCGCTGCAACGGGCCAGCCCTCAACGAGGTGTCTACTATAAAACTAGCATAATTTATTGCGCCGTCTCACCAGTTCTCTGTGGTGAATGCCCTGGCAGATGACAATAGCCAATCAGTGATGGAGAAAGGTCAGGGGAGCTTTGAACCAAAAATGATGAATGATTGTTTGAAATGTGTTTAATAGATTAACTCAAAAACTGCTGATCTGACTCCAAATCTGCCCAAATGATCCCCATCTGCCCAAAGCAATTTTTATCCACAAAAACCGCCCAATTGGTGGTAAACAACCCAATCTGGCAACACTGCAGCTTGCGCGATCAAAAACCTCAGAGCTACTTTGTCCCTACTAGAACAAACACCTCAGAACATCTTCATTTTCAGAGAACACCCAGAGTAATGGCATCATCTTTTTCACTACCTTACATTTACGAGTTTTATGTGGGATATTTAATTCAAATCCCTGTTTACACACTGAAGATTCGTCAGCTTATTGTGTTTTTCCTCACTGGCTCTGGAACAAGGTGTACATGTTCTCTCTCCCTGTTCTCCTCCTGCTTTTTCCTCTCTGTGTATCGGAGGAGCTCCTATTTTTTTCCTATTTTTCATACTGTGTAAGCTGACTATATATTGTATCCTGCTGTTTTCATTTTGTTGCTGTTCTTATACATTTTTGTTATATTTTTACAGCTGTTAAGCTCATGGTTTTACCATTAGTATGTGTTACGGTT
>JARVGQ010000210.1:33360090-33374792 GCA_031762355.1 Hypsolebias martinsi
TTTTTTCCTTTGTTATGGCTCCTAAATGTATGTGGTTTTTGAGGATAGGCTAAGTGCTTGGTAAAAATACAGTACTGCATGTATGAGGTGCTTGGATTTATGAGGTGCATGTATGAGGTGCCGTTTGGACGTATTTTCTGACTTACGGCGATTTTCGTCTTACGAACGGGTGTAGGAATGGAAGTCGTTCGCAAGTCGGGGACTACCTGTATTTTAACAGGTTGTTAAACATCTATATTTACCTACGGTACATTTGTAAGCACCTGCTTCTGTGAAGCATTCCCCCCTCCCCCTAACTCAACTTATTTGACAGTTTCATCAAGTAAGTCAAGCCCGACTCTGTCCCTGCTCGTTGTTGTATGACTCCACATGTGAAACCTCCAGGTGCCTGCCTGTGGCTGCCTTTGAACTTCTCCTGCCTGTGTTTGACTGCCTCGGCATTAGCCACCACCACTCTTTTAGGGACATTGTTTTTAAGGATAGAGGTAGAAATGCTTCATCTGAAGGGGCAGATGATCGTATGTGATATTAAGAAGCCGTGTTGTCTCGTCTGTTGTGTTTAAATTAGTTTTTATTTAATTATTTTAAGTTTACATATCCAATATAAGTTTTAACAGTTCAAATCAGTCATATTTGTTCATAACTTTATTATTAGTAAGCTTGAGAGTTACCGGATCCATGCAAACAGTTGCCAGAACGCACCCTGTCAAAATAAACTTTCCCGGATCCTGTTCCAGCAGGATCCAGTTCAAATTAAGCCCTGGGTACGGGATGAAAAGTTAACAAAAGATAAAATACTTCAGACAGGTCTGACCAGTTTTCTGATGGCTTATGTTGATGTGGCAGCCATACTGAATTGGACTGAATGCATAGGTTAAAAAAAAAAAAATCTCCAGTTATTCTTCAGATACTTTGCTAATACACATAGACATAAACATATAGGTCTGCCTGTTGCCCTCAAACCCCCAGTTATTTTTATAAATGGCCCATTTTCCAGTTTAAATAATAACACTTGCAAATTACGTTTGAGATTAGAGCTGCTTTAAGACGGCAGTGATCCACTTTGGTTTTGGCCGTGTTCAGACTAGCCATAAACTGGTCAGTTCTGTCAGGATTAAATTCTTTCTTCAAAGTGAGGTTGGTCAAAAGGCTATCTACAACAGGTAAGGTATTAAATATTAACCCTTTAAGGTCTGAATGTTGAATCTTTACATTAAAGTATTATCATTTTTCTGATGTTTAACAATCAGATATAATTTGGGAATTCTAACAATGATAATAAATTGAATATGTATTTTATTTGTTAAAAATCAGAATAATGAGGAATGAGAGAAATTATTACTTTCTTCCAAGCCACAAGTTGGACACTGATTATTATACTTTTAAACAGTTGGTTCAACCTTTACTTATACAGGTTAGTTCCCACTGAACCTCAAGGACTCATTTACAAGGGAGACCTGTTTCAGACAGACAAAAATAGATAAGGAAATGAGAAACACAAGGGGAGGGGAGAGAAAAAAGTGTATCTCACACTATGTCCTGGCTGGGGCACAGTGTGAAAGTAGCAAAAAAAGACCTTGCATATAAACAGCAATATACTAATGACATCATAATCTATTTATGAATGAGGAAGGCCGAGGAAGGCGGTGAGTTGTCCGTGGGCACTGCCAGAAAGTTCCATAGTCCTGATAACAATTGCACAGTGTCTATCAGCTGGGGTGGGTGGGGTGGAGCAGAGCAGAACTTCTTGTTTATGTTTATTTTATTTGTTCATAAAAAATACAATACCAAACAATCCCATAAATGATAACATACAAAAAAATAATAATACAATAAAAACAATAAAAAATGAAAGGTAGCAGAAAGAAGAAGAAAAAAATCTTATTATAGCTGCCCCCTTTTTCAAACAATCAGTTCAAACAATAATAATCTTCCGGTAACAATACAAAATGAATAACTCTTTCTAATTTTCTAACTAATACAACACACATTATGCTACTTCATATATTTTTTTAACAATTTTGTTTTGATCATTTTCTTAAATGTACACATTGACTTGGCATTTTTAACTTCATTCTCCAAACCATTCCATAATCCAGTTCCCTGACCTGAAACACACTGAGCTGCTCTGATTTACAGAATAAAACAAGTTCTCTGACAACAGGAAGTTTCATCAGAAACATAACTGACTACATAAATCCAAAACATCTGCAGGAGGAACATTTTCAGAGTCTTTATTGTTTTTAAGAATATAAATGATGACTTTATATTTCTGTTACAAACAAGAAGGGTTTTCTCCAAGTTAACCAACAAAAGACAAACATGAGTTTTAGACTGAAATAATGTTTCAGATGTTTTAGAATTAAAGTGAACGAGGCAGAAAATTAAAAACAGCTCAAGATATTTTAGATTTATGTGGAAATCAAAAGATCAAAACTTCAAAATAAAGCTCGTCAAGTTTTCATGGCTCCTAAAGTGAAGGATGAAAAGTGATGCTTCTGGTCCAGTTGAAGGTGATGTGATGAAGGTCAGCGGCGTGTGGGAGCAGCAGGACGCTCTCCAACATCTTCACAGTTCACTGTGTCATCCTCAGCAACATAATGAACCTGTGAGATCCAACACAACCAAACATCAACCAGATCACGCAGGAGCTTTACTTTGCTCTCAGCTGGATTCAAGTCTTCTGTTTGTGGGACCTTCTGCCTCCTCTTCACTTCATTCTGCTTCAACATGTTCTGGACCTTTGGACAATCCTGGACCTGATGTGTCTCCAGGCAGCTTTCATGGTGCCACAGTGGAGTGGACCACCACCTTGCAGCCTCTCCAACACATTAGTCTGTGTCCTATTTTACATTTCAAACCACTCCAGGTCACTTCTGAACTCACCTTGGTGTCTTTCAGCGGCTTCCTGCATCCTGAAACCAGAGAGACAATCATCTGAGTTGAAATGTTCTCATATCTGTTGTCTGCTTCTGTTCTGATCTGAAGGTCTCACCTCTGGTTCTGATGAGACCAACAGTGACTGCGATCATGAGGATCAGTCCTGCAGCACGCACAGTCCACATCATGGACTTTAGAGGAAACCAGGTGAGAAACATCTTGATGTAACTGTCCCAACCTTCTTTAGCTGTGTGAGGAAATAATTTTAGATAAAAGAGCAGGAGGTTAAATATTGTTCTCCCAGAACTTTGAGATGCTTCTTCTTATTCAGGATCACTGTCGAGACATTTGGGTTTCTGAGAACAGTTGCTCACGATGACGACAAACACGTTTCACAGGAAACTCAAACTTGACAACGTCTGTGTCTTAGTTCAAATACTCACTGGACAAGATGTTGAGAGACACCAAGCTGTCCACGATGTCTCCATGCCAGCGTCTACAGATGTAACGTCCAGCATCCTCAGCTGAGACGTTGTTGATCCTCAGAGAGCAGGAGGTGCTCACACTCAGCCTGGCAGCTCGAGGAGAACTCTGAAGAACTTCTCCGTCCTGAACCTCAGTTTGTGTCTTCATGTTTCTGTGTGGGTTGTAAAACCAGCTGACACTGGAGCATGGCTCAGAGGATGGACTGGGACAAGACAGAAGCACATCATCTCCAGCTGTGTGATAGACGAGTCCTCCGTTCATGCCTGCAACACAAAAACCAACAGTCAGAGAGAAGTTGAGCACGACTCTAAAGTGCAGGAGGAGCTTCAGGAAACCAGGTTTCTTTAACATCCATCCCAGTTTCATGTCCATGTGTTCTTGACCAGGTCACATGGAGCTGGGAGGAGCATCCTGAAGAAGTCAACTGTCCATCACAGGACGCACTGGAGTCAGAAGGATTTGTGATGTGGTCACACACTCGTGGCGTGTGTGTTTGTGTGTGCGCAGGACCAAGCCCTGTTTTCCTGTGGGTGTTTGAAGTGCTAACGCTGGTATGTTCTGATGGACAACTGGACGTGATCATTCTCACATTCATGGTTCTCCTGGTCATGGGCCTCCACCCTGCACTTGTCTCCCTGCTCCAACACGCCTGACTCAACGGTTCAGTTACCTCTTCATGCTCTGCAGAGACCTGTCAATCACCTGTTGATTCAGATCAGGTGTGTTGGAGCAGGGACGTCTGAAACAGGCAGGACGGTGACAAGAGTTGGGTTTTAGGCTTCGAGCAGGACGCCGGACAACAAGAAGGTTTCAAAAGTTTATTGTTCAGCAGCTGCTGGTGGAGGTCAGAATATGATCGTTAGTGACTGAACGTTTGTGTGAGTGAGGAGGTCAACAGACTGGAGCAGGTGAGGTGGGGGCCAGCTGTTGGAGCTGGGCGGGATGACGTCACCATCGCTGGGTGCAGCACAGCTGTAGAGCAGGACGGACACAGACGTGAGCAGAAGGGTAATCCAAAGGCGAGGTCCAGGCGTCGAGGTGGGGTCATACACGGGGTGTCAGAGATCCAGACAAAAATCCTTGTAGACTGATCCGTGAGTCGTAGTCGCTGGTCCAGAAGAGGAAGTCGGTAACGAGGTCAGAATGGCAACACAAGAACAGGCGAGGAGCAGGCAGGTCGGGTTTTCCAGAAGAAAGGCGTGAGGTCAAGATGTGTTGATCAGATGGAGCTGTGACATGAACGCTGGACATCTACTTCCAAACAGGGTTTAATAATCTGGCAGGTTGGGGAGGTAGGAGGAGTCATCTTCAATAAGGACCAGGACAGGTGCAGAGAATCAGGGTGATGAGCTCAAGTGCAGAGTGGACGTGGCAGAGCATGAGATCAGAGCATGAAGAGGCAGGAGACATGACAGGTAGTGGCCCTCAGGGACCAGCACCAGACACCCGTGTTCGAAAGAAACTGAAAACCCCCTTTACAAGATCAAAACTTTGAAGGTCTGAACAAAACAACTGTGTAAGTTGTGATCTAGTTTCAGACGGACTCTTTAGTCTCACTCAGAACCTCAAAGGGACTTCCTGTCCTTTGGACCTTGAAGAAGAAGTGCAACATTTTGTAGAGACCTAAGATCAGTAACACGGCCAAACCCAAAAACTTGAACAAAGTTAGACCAATGCACAGAAAAAGCAACAACCATGAGAATCAACCTTTAAGACAGCACTTCTTGAAGGAACACATTTCACCCACCGCTTCATTCCAGAGGTTTCCGTTGTCACGTTATGCTGAGAAGGTCAGAGTTTTAGTTGGTTTTGGTCAAACCTTGTAAATAATATTAGCAGTTTGAGATTCCAGTGTTGTATTTTTTGCAGCTATCCCCGTCACCGGCAGGCGCCAGTGGGCAACAGCTGGGCCCAGTCCAGTATGTCTGTGGAAGAGTTCCTCTGGTTCTGGAACATTACACACTGACTGGCAACAGCCCACTGTCTCTCTAAGGTTTGCATTTGTGTCTTACCAGTTTGTTCTTGTGTCCTACTTGTTACTGTTTCCTCCAAGAGCCACATCCCTGGATCTACCTGAGTATCCTTTGAGTTCCCAAGCTGTTACCAAGGAATCTACTGCCACCTACCTGCGTTTCAACTTACCTGCAGGTCCTACCTGGAGTCTTCCAGCCTCCTCTCTACATGGACAAGCCTGAAGAAAACTGTAAAGAATATCTCTTGGAGTTACCTGGATCCACATTACCTGGTAATTTAATTACCTGTGAGTCTTCCCTTGTCAGATCCCACCCACTGTCCCCTGTGCAAATCCTTCTAGTCACTTGTAAATACTTTTCACTTCCATTTGTGTCCTGGGTTCGTGTCCTGTTCTTCTCCGTACCTTTATCTGCTGTTAAACTTTGTAACCATGACAGAATGTTCCAGCCAAGGCGCCTTATCCCAAAACAAAACTGAGAATGAACAGACCCGACAGTCACTCGACACTTCTCATCAAACTGCATCTCATCAGCAAACCACAAAGTCTGATCTGGAGGAACTTTGCAGTATGGTGAACTTGATCGATCAGAAATTGGCCATGCTTTCCTCTAACTCAGACCTCCCATGTGAGTTACTCCTTGCAAACACCATTTAACCTTTCGAGTCCTGGTGCAGCGCTCTTCTCTCCTCGAGAACCAGATTTAAGACCCTTGGAATATTTTGAAGGTAACTCTGATTTTTGTCGTGGTTTCATTTTACGATGTGGACTGGCATTCAGCCGGGCCCCTACATACTCCTCTAACCCCACCAAGATTACTTGCATTGTGAATTCTCTGAAGGGAGGTGCACTCCGCTGGGCTCACGCTTACCCGAAGTCCCATTCCACTGAGACACTCATCTGTTCTTATGGCTTCAAGGATTTTCTGCTTGTGTCAGACCATCCTGTTTCACTGCAGGAGGAGGCAGTGAAACATTTTCTGTCTATGAAGCAGGGAAGGAGGTCGGTTTCTGAGCATTCCATCCACTTCTGGATCATCGCAGAGCAGACTGGGTGGGGTGAGTGGACTCTGTCAGGTACATTAACTATGACTGGTTTTCTGAGCAGATTAAGGACCAACTCGTTACCAGAGGTGAGCCACAGAGTCCAGACTAATTAATAAGTTTGGCCATCCATATTGATTATCATCTCCAGGAGAGACGGAGAGAGAGAGGGACTACAATTCCCTGAGGCTTTCCACTTCTGGGTCCCGTCCCGCTTCAGCAATTCAAACTTTTCAAGCTTCGATGTCCGAATCTGAACCTGAATCAGAGCCGATGCAGGTCGGACACACTATAAAGACAGAAACAGAGGATCAGAGGATGTAACACCAGATGGGGCAAGACACCAGGGAACATAAACCACAACCCACACATAAGCATTTTGGGATTTTTTTGATTTTCAGATGTTGAAGACACAATAAACTTGCTGGATTTATAACGATACTTCTGACGTTGTTAGTAGTTGAAAGAGAACAAGGCTTTTACAGCATTTTCAGAGTGACTTGTTGAATCAGAAGACATTCACAGAATTAATTATACACAGTAATAATGTGATATGAGTCTCCGGCCTCTTGGGGGCATGTTTGAATTGCATTTTGGTCCTTAGGAAAGGAATCTGGTCCAGGGTCATCTCTTACAGTAAATTCTCAGCACAAGGTGGGGGGTCTAAACCAGGGGAATGTTTGAATGCAGTTTAATGTTTAATGAAGTAACATGAACCCCAGAAATAGTGAGAGTCTGATGTGTGACATTGCACAGCCATTTAAACTTTAGTTGTTCCTCATGATGCGTTCATTCCTATTTCTTGTGCAACTTCTGTGTGAAGGTGTGTTTCAAATGCTTTTAGGCTTCAATTTCAGCTGTTCCTGAGGCATGCACGAGCAGCATGCACGAGCAGCATGCACGAGCAGCATGCACGAGCAGCATCAGGCAATGACATCACGCAGGGGTGGGGGGTCGCAGAGGGAAAAAAAAGTTTAATTGTTAGTAAAGTCTGCTTATGTTAAACTTCTCAGATTTTATCTGCTCACATTCATAAAAGATTAAATATTTAAATATTTAAATATTTCAGGCTTGTAGATAGAAAAGTTCTGGTGAAGCTTCTCAGTCATCCAGGACGTGATAAAATCAAAAAAACGTTCAACACAGAAACAGCTGGACTTTATTTGTAGATAGAAAAGCAACAAATGAGCCAGTTGTGATGTTTTGTTGTGAAGAGTCGACAGAGGAACTAAAATACAACACATTTCTAACTAATTACCACATATGAAATTAAAATGAGGCCGTTTCAATTGATTTGTGAGTTTCATCTTACTTTTATTTACTCACTAATTGAAATCATTCATACCTGCAAAGGTGGACATGTATGTAGCGTTTATCCTCCCTCTGCTTCCTGCAACGATCTGGCAGGTGAAGGTTCTGTTTCGGCCATTTTGATGCTTCACCGTCAGAGATGAAACACACTTCTTCTGCCCTCCTAAACTGAAGCCATCACCTTCATCAAGCAGCTCAGTTCCTGTCTCGTCCACCCAGAGGATGTCATCTGGACAAGAAGAGTCGTAGCTCCTCAGAGAACACTGGAGAGTCAGATCTCCATCCTCTCTTCGACGAACGTCTGATGGAGAAACTGAAGGAAACAAATAAAAACGTCTGTTAAACAGACTAAATGAATAATATTTTTATTTCTGTCTCAGTTTTACTTTGTGCTTCTTCTGTGTGAACATTAAAGAAGTCAATAAATCAGGAACATCCAGGAAATCTCTACATCATGAAAGAAAAAGGAGCAAACGTCTCTCACTCCTTGAGTGCAGACACATTTCATTAAAATCCGGTTTGCACTCGCTCTCTGAGACGCTCCAAGTGTTAAGGCCCGTCCAAAGATCAGCTCACTAAGAAATGAACGAGTGATGACAGAAACAAGTCCTCTATACTTGTGTCAATAAAGACTGAAGGAAATGAAGGAACTGAAGAACTGAAGGAAATGAAAGAACTGAAGAACTGAAGAACTGAAAGAACTGAAGAACTGAAGAACTGAAGGAAGTGAAGGAACTGAAGAACTGAAGGAACTGAAGAACTGAAGAACTGAAGGAACTGAAGAACTGAAGGGAACTGAAGGAAGTGAAGAACTGAAGGAATTGAAGAACTGAAAGAACTGAAGAACTGAAGGAAATGAAGGAACTGAAGAACTGAAGGAATTGAAGAACTGAAGGAATTGAAGGGAACTGCAGTTTCCTTCAGTTCCCTTCAGTTCCTTCATGAAGGAAGTGAAGGAAGTGAAGGAAGTGAAGGGAACAGCTTCAAAGAGTTATTGTCTTCAAATACTTACGAGTTAAAACACTCAGAGCCACAAGGTTCAGTTTGGAGGATGTCGAGTGACATAAATATAGTCCAGGATCCTCAGTCGTGACGTTGTTGATGATGAGAGAGCAGGAACTGTCCAGACTCATCCTGGCAGCTCGAGGTGAACTCTGAACAGCTTTTCCAGCTTTAATCTCCAATTGACCTTTATTGTCTTTAAATTTGTAAAACCAGTCCACACTGGAGCATGGGTTATAGATTGTTGGACCAGGTAAAACTACCACGTCTCCGACTCTGTGATAACGAAAGAGGATGTCTCCAGTGTTGGCTGCAGCAAAAAATGTTTCCACTTCTGCAGCAGAAAACGCTTTGGTGGCGACATTTAAAATCAAGTTTATGTCTGCATCCGAAAGTGATCTGAGTCCTGCAGCAGGAAAGACACATTTAGAAAGAAGAGAATGATCAAACATCATTCACAAACAGGAATGTAGACTTCCAGATTTATAATTACAATGAAATAATGTGTTGACTCCACCTGCTGGGGATTTGTTCACTATTTAGTTTTGATTCAGAAGCTATTAAAACATTTACATCTAAATGATTCATTGAACAGTTTCTTTCTCTTGACTGAAGCCAGACTTCAGTTTCTGACCTGGAGCCACTTTTTGTTTTCCTCCTGATGAAATGAGAGAATCTGTCCAAACTTAACAAACACATTCTTGTTGTAGGTGTTTCCACAAACGTCTTCATTTTTACATGTTGATCAGAGTTCATCAGCTCACACTTGAAGTTTCTAACCTTCAACATTTGAACAGAAACACACGTTTACCTTCAAACTGCAGCAGAAGCATCAGAATCAACTCCAGTACGGCCATTTCTTCTGCTTCTGTCAGCTGCTGAACCACCGAGGACTTTCTCCTTCTGCAGGTCTTCTGCAGGTGGTTCCTCTTTAAAGATGACTTGAAGGATCAAATATGTTTCACAATCCCAACAGTTGATTTAGTTTTTCAACTTGTAACACGTTTACATGTTTCCTCTAACCAGAAAAACACGTTTGGAAAAAAGCAAACTTCAGTTGTGTTGAACTGAAGGTAAAACAAAACTAATATTTTATTTCTAACATTTATCATTTATTTTATATCACAAGACATTTCTGTAGAAGAAGCACTTTCTTTAAAGTAGTTTAAACAAATAGGAAGGGCAGTATCCATCTATCCATTATTTTACACGCTTCTTCCATTTTTGGGTCACAGGGGTCGCCGGTGCCATGTCCAGCAGTCACTGTACGAGAGGTGGGGGACACCTGGACAGGTCTTCAGTCCATCACAGGGACACAGAGACAATTTAGAGTTACAATCAGTCCAACATGCATGATTTTGGTCTGTGGAAGGAAACTGAAGTACCTGGAGAAAAGCCACACATGCACGGAGAGAACATGCAAACTCAAAACAGAAAGGTCCCCGGACCAGGATTTGAACCAGAGACCTGCTCGCTGAGAGGCAGCAGCTCTACCAGTTGCACCATCGTGCTGCCCTTGGTAGAACATGCCACTGTAAAAACAAAGTTCTTAAGGCGCATTTTAAATATGGACAAAATGAACGGACTTCAGTGGGTAACGACAGTTTGACCTGGAGGAGCGTGACTGAGAGGAACAGCCTCTCTGATCGAACCGAGCGAAGTTCTGCTGATGGACTTCTGTGCTGGTCATCGTTTGTCCATCACAAACACCATGTTAGAATAGAATAGAATAGAATAGAATAGAATAGAATAGAAACAGCCTTTATTGTCCCACAGATGGTAAATTCAAGTGTAACAGCAGCAACAGATAAAAAGATTCACACAAAAGTTCCTAAATGTTTAAAACAATATATAAAGAAGTAAGATAAACAATATCAATAATAATGTTCAGTGCATATTGAATGAATTATGACTATGACTTTATTTTGAAGTTCTGTGTGTGTGTGTGTGTGTGTGTGTGTGTATGTGTGTGTGCATACACACAACTTCAAAATAAATTCTCACCCTGTACTAAAAACAGATTCAGCTTCTCACCACCACCACCAGCTGGTGAGAGGTGGAGACGTCAATTTGAACCCCGCCCACTGGAACCGGTACTGAGAGCATAATGGAAACGCAACGGGTACCGTACCGAGTAGAGTAGAGTAGGCCTGTACCGGTACTACAGGTACTAATGGAAAAGGGGCAATAGAGACAAACAACCATTCACTCTCTCACTCACGCCTAGGGACAATTTAGAGTTACAATCAGTCTAACAAGTCTGCATGTTTTTGGTCTGTGGGAGGAAACTGGAGTACCAAGAGAAAACCCACATTTGCAAAGAGCGAACATGCAGACTCCACCCAGAAAGGCCCCCAGACCTGGATTTGAACCAGGGTAACGTGCTCGCTGAGAAGCAGCAGCTCTACCAGTTGCACCGCCGTGCTGCCCCAGTCATGTCCATGTTCAAGTCATTTTTTTCATACTTAATAAAACATTCAAAATACATTTTCTATGCTTTTCAATTTTTGTGGTGGTGTTTTACATAATCTCTTAACAGTTGAAAGTAAGATCAATCAGAAAGAACTGCAAAGTTGTCATCAGCACTTTGGAAAGTGTTAACAGTGTAGGCCTAATATAAGAAAACTCCATTATGGTGTAGATTAATGTTCACTGTGAAATAAAGCACAACTTGATGCAGGGTTATGTTAAGCTCATGCTGCTTGTAAAACGTGCATAAGTGCGTGCAGGGTTGTATATATGGGGGGAAACATGCCTATGCGGACTGCAGGTACAACTGACGATTTAAGCAAAATGGTATCCGATTTGTACCCATCAGGTGTAAAGCTAAACAGTTTGGGAGCGGGACGAATTGACCCACAGCTGATTGTGTCCTGTAATATCAGAAACTGTGACACTTTTTGTTGTTTTCATCTCCCTAACTCATCTTTGCTGGTTACAGTGTTGAAGCTGTTAAGCCACATGCTAGTGAGTTTCCAATGAATACCTTTAACATCAACTTGCTTGGCTTATTAAATTTGCCAGCAGTAGGAAATAACGCCAACTCCTAGTCTTGAGAGGCTATATTATTTGCCAGTATGTTGGAAAGAGTGCACTCATTTAGCTCATCCCATCCCAACTCTAGCAGGGGTCTTTGTAAAGAACTCTCAGCCTGCCTTTACTTCTCACTTTATTTCACAGCTTGGTCAATAGAGTTTTTGTTGGAGTGTTGTATTGAGTTAATTTACCCACAGTGATTACTGTATCTTACTCAGTGATGTAAGCCAGAACTCTTGTTTTTCTCTCTTTTTATAGACTGGTCACAATTCTGCTTCCTTTCTGGTTTTCTAAGAACAGTGTCTAGATGTAGTTGAATCAGTGGCTACTATTGTGAGGGAAATAAGCTGACAGTTGGCTGAACGCTCAGGCTCGACCGAAGACTCTTCCAAGGTTGACGTAGTGCCTGAAAATGAGCAAACTGAAATAATTTGTTTGACAGAATCTAAATGACTTTAAATCAATTTATTACTGATTTATCATCACACATTTGTGGGCTCTAATTGTGAATACTATAGCGATGCATATGAGCAATCTCCTTCTCTATATGCCCTGTTAGATGTCCTGAAATTAAAATAACCTGCAATATTTATTGCATGTTTGTGACAGCTGGGTGATTGAGCTGATGCAGGTTAAGATCATTTTTGTGTGAGTTTTCAGAAACAGACCACATGCATTTCCTTTCTGTTTATTGCATGCCTTCGTGAGTGTAAAGCATTTGTTTTCAGCGAGGATGTGCACACCTGTGATTTATCACCAGTGTCATTAAGCGTGGCAGCGGAGGGAGCATGTCCTCATATTGCCACACATCTATTTTTACCTGCTTATTGCTTACCAGCACGCTGGAGACGAAGTGATTGGGAGATGAACAGATCAGGAGATGAAAGAAGGAACAAACAAAGAAAACACAAAAAGAGGACGGAAAAGACCTATGTTTTAATAAAATAGATTCCATTGGTTGCATCATTTCCTATACAAATACCCATAAGCAAGCACAGAAACAGAATGAAGAACATGGAAAAGAAATACCGGTACTCACACCGTTGTTTCAGTTGTAACACTTTTTGCCATTGTTGCCATGCCGGCCAACTGTCAGCATCCATTTAAGGCGATGCTCATGTTTCACAGGCTACATGCCTACACAAACGCACGTGCACACGCACACAGAATTTCCCCAAACATATGGTAGGATCTCACTAGGTGTTACTACCACAATACTTCACACTCTACCCCAGCGTGAAGGACTATCAACAAACAATAGATAATCTCCCTTATTTGGTCAGACATCAATGTAGAGTGAGACATTCTTCTTTTTTCCTGCGTTTTGTTGCTGCTCTTCTGTGGTAATTTTCATCATTCTTACTAGGGCAAACTAGAGAAACACCATTCAGCTTTCAAGAGTAATTCCAGTTTTTGATTATTGTAAAGATCTGACCGATAAATGCAGATTTATCTGGAAGACTTTTATGTGCTCTAAACCTTTGAGCATTTTGTCTGCCTTGGTGGTAGCATTTTTTTTACAGGCTTGGGCTCGTCTTAAACATTTAACAAATACTGTATTACAATTAACTAGATCTGACTCTTCACAGTTAAACCCTCTGTACAAAAGGCATGCTATTGCTCGGACAAATTAGCTATTTAGCAATAGTGCATTTACAAACAGGAAAATTAATATATTTTTTTTGCTTGTGATGGGTTGGATTTAGGGCAGGGTCGACAAAAACATGATTTTAACATGCATGTGATATCGGTTTTAATAAATTTTGATTTTAATCACTTTCAGTTTATCTTGCTTACCGTTTTTTCCCGCCGTACACGTCACACCTCCATATAAGTCGCATCAGTCCAATGATGTCAAAGAAAGTGGAAAAATCTATAAATATGTTGCACCGCCGTAGAAGTTGCATCTATTATGAGTCACCGCTGACGCGTCGCGTATTTTACGTGTCACCGCTGACAACCCGGAAATGTGGGCCGGTGTTTTGCCAAAAATGGATTGGCTGCCAAATGGCCAAAGGAGCGTGCACGGAAGGACTTTAACAAGTTTAACACTTAAAAACAATTATTTGTTTGCTGAAAATTATAGCAAAGGTGTGTCAGAGCTGAACTTTTCCTTAATAAATGCACATAATGGTCAAATCAGCTGAATAAAAAAAAAAACGGTAGTGTCGCTGCCACGGTTCTGTGAAGCGTGGACGTGCAGCGAGTGGAAATGCCGCATCTCTTTAAAATTTAACAAGATAAACACCTAAAAAAATTTGTTTGCTGACATTATAGTAAGGGTGCTACTGAGCTGAACTTTTCCCTAATAAATGCTCGTACCGTATTGTCCGGCATACACGTTGCACCGCCATATTGGTCGCATAAGTCCAATTATGTCCAATACGGTAATGTGAAAAAATCCATAAACATGTCGCACCGCCGTATAAGTTGCATCTATTATGCGTCACCGCTGACGCATCGCGTTTGTTACGCGTCACCACTGACAACCCGGAAATGTGGGCCGGTGTTTTGCCAAAAATGTATTGGGTGCCAAATGGCCAAAGGAGCGTGCACGGAAGGACTTTAACAAGATTAACACTTAAAAACAATTATTTGTTTGTTGAAAATTATAGCAAAGGTGTGTCTGAGCTGAACTTTTCCTCAATAAATGCACATAATGGTCAAATCAGCTGAATTAAAAAAAAACAACGATAGTGTCGCTGCCTCGGTTCTGTGAAGCGTGGACGTGCAGTGAACGGAAATGCTGCATCTCTTTAAAATTTAACAAGATAAACACCTAAAAAAAAATTTGTTTGCTGACATTATAGTAAAGGTGTGTCTGAGCTGAACTTTTCCCTAATAAATGCACGTACCGTATTTTCCGGCGTACACGTCGCACCGCCGTATTAGTCACATAAGTCCAATTATGTCCAATAATGTGGAAAAATCCATAAACGTGTCGCACCGCCGTATAAGTCGCATCTATTATG
>JARVGQ010000210.1:33451862-33463366 GCA_031762355.1 Hypsolebias martinsi
TAATTTTAGCTTTTAGCTCCTGTATGCTCATTTAGCTTTTAGCTCCTGTATGCTCATTTTAGCTACTACAGTCTTGCTATTGACTTTTTTTTTTTTTTTTAGTTTTTATGAAATTTAACTTTTTGTGTCTTCATTGAAAATTATTTTTATTTGCTTTTTATTTGACGGGTTTTATTTATTTTATTCCTCGCAGGATTTTTAATTTTGAGGGGAAACGAGCCGAACTCTGGCAGTTTTGATGAGCTCTGATTTTCTGTCGCCTGTTTTTTTATAAATAAAGTTAATTGGATCCATTTTGTTTCTGTGTTGCCGACAGGAAACCTGTTCAGCTTCAGGAGGTGGTTCAGACTCATGCAGGCCACACTGAGCCGGGCTCAGCGGGACCGGAACCAGGACGTCAGCAGGTCAGGTGACCCCCGGGTCAAAGGTCATTCTTCCTATAGGATGAGAGTCGAGGTGAAGTTGAACGTCGACTCGACGGTTCTCATTTTGGACTTTTTTAATGTTCCAGGAAACAGTGGAGGCCGAAGAACCCCATCGTCATCAACAGGAAGGAGAAATATTTAATGACGAAGAGGAAACGTAAGAAACATCTGGTTTTTATTTGTCTCTTTAGAAGCAGGACGACATCTGGGTGTCTGTCAACATGACGCCAGGGCGGAAAGACAGCAGCAGTGTCCTCAGAGGACTAAATCTGTGTCGTCTTCAATGTCACCGTTTGTCTGCAGGCGTGTCCGAGCAGCTGCAGGTCTGCTTTGAGAAGCTGTCCTCCTGTCCAGCGGGCGTCCAGGACGTCCGTCTGTCCAGCTTCAGGTTCTGCTGGGGGGACGAGGACGGATCGGATGGTCCCAGTCTGCACCACATGAAGCTGGACGCAGTCGTGACCCGGGAAGGCGGCGTCCTGACCCCCTCAAACGGCACGTACTGGCACCCAGCGCTCCAACCGTGCCGGATCCGGTGAGTCTGCTCAGACTTCAGGTACGAGGGTTGGAACCTGCCACAGGTGACCTGCTGAAGGAGACTCCTGTATGATGGGCAGAACCTGCCACAGGTGACCTGCTGAAGGAGACCCTCCCCTCCTGTATGAAAGGTGGAAAGTGCCACTGATAAATATTTAAAACATTTAATTTGCATAAGAGAAAAGATGAATGTGATCAAAAGTTATTAAAAACTAGAGAAAATACATTTTGTGAAAATCCACAGAGAGCTGAATGACTGCTGAAATTTACTGAAAATGCTCAAGCTAAAAGAAGCCGAAAACTAGCTACAGGCTAACTAGCATATCACTAGATGGAAAAGGTCAAAGTAGCAGAACAGTAACTAAAGGTACCCAGCTGGAGGCTCAATGTGTTAGAACGGTAGCTAAAAGCAGCAGAGGGCAGCTAAAAGTAGCCAAAGATTAGCTCAAAGCTAAAGTTCCTCTTTAGGTTAGTTACACTCCAGGTGCAGCTTCGTCACCATCAGGCATCTGAAAACTGAAGGGGCTGATGGGAAGTGTTGACCCGCGATGACTTTGGCTTAGACTCCGCCCCCTCCATCTGAAGCATTTTTCTTCAGTAACCCCGTCTTGTCCTCTGCAGGCGATGTTCGGCTCGGAGTCGATACGACTATCTGGAGCCGACGCTGCCGCGCTCCTTCGTCTGGCTGCTGCAGCTCTTCTCCTTCCTGCTGGACGTGGAGGTCTGGACTCTGTTCAAGGAAGTGCTGAGTGTGGAGCGATGGCTGTTCTGCACCTCCTTACCTCAAGACCAAACACTCGTGAAGACCAAGAGCCGGACGAGGAGGAGCCAAAGTTCAGCTAAAAGGCCAGCAAGAAGCCGAGGACCTGAGGAAGAACTCTGAGGAGAGAAACTGTTTCTTTTCCACATCGTTAGCAGCTGTGAGTGAACGTTGGTTTGATCTGGAGAGAGACATCAACAGTAAGAAAAGCTGCTAAATTTAATTAAATAAAAACTTCCAGGGACAAAGAGTCACGAAGGAAGAAGCCCAAGAAAAGAAGTTTTTTTTTATTTTTTATGTCGTGATTCGGTTTAAAAAATGTTCGTGACCCAGACGACCTCCTGAGGTTCACGTGCTTCAGTAAACAGAAACCTGTTTTTACTTCCTGCTTTGTGTTGGGCTGCAGACAAAGGAGCCTTCAGCCACGAGGAGCCACCAGCAGGGGGCGCCGCCCGGCTGCTCGCTGCTTCTTGTTTGTCTGCAGCTCCTGGAAACACACACACCAGACACTTCATTTCAACGTGTCTTTGTTGCTTCTCCTGTTAGAACCTGGTTCTGACCGCAGCTCCGTCCAGTGGCGCTGCTGCCTGCCTCCAGCTGTGGGGTTTGTCTCCGCTGTTGCCATGGAGACGTGACAGCAAACACACCGATGCTGCGTTCATGGGCAGCAGGGTTTTTGGAACGTCTCGGATCAGACAGTTTGGGACATAAAGGTCTCGGTCTGGTGGTTCTGCAAGAAGAGGAACCAAACGGAAACGGACCTTTGTGATCTCGTCTGTAGAACAAGACGAGCTTCTAACTGATGACAGTAAACAATCAGCAGCAGAACCGTACGGTCATGGACCCGTCTCCACAGAACCAGAACCTCAACGGAGCTTAAACCCAACGGAATAAAATGTTTTAATCTGTGGCAGAAAATAAATCATTCAAGTAAAAACGTCTGTTTTTTTTTTTAATTTTATTTTAACAATGTTTGTGAATCAAGTAGCAGCTCAGGAGTTCTGGTTCTGGTTCTGAAGGAAGGTTGTGGTTTTGTCGCACAGAGAGGAAAAGAAAACATGATCTGTTTCCTGCTCCTCCTGCTGCTCCTCCTGCTGATAGAAACCTACAGGTTCTGTTCCTGGAAAGCAGAGGAACCAGAAAATGTTCGGGTCGGGTCGAACCGGCAGTAAAACCTGCAGATCTGAGGTTCTGAATTAAACTTTTAACTTTTCATGAGTTTAAATTTTAGTTTCTGCTTGCAGAAAATACAACATTTTATTCAGAAGAACAAGAACGACTAAATGTTTTTCTTGCTGCTGAAAAACATTTAAAAGTTTTTTCTTCGTTTGTGTTCGTTTTTTATTTGCACATTTTAATTACTGATTAAATTCTGCAGCGTTTCGTTGTTAAAACGAGTTTATTGAAGAAAAATTACGTTTTCTAAAAAACTTCTTAATCCAAACAAAAACAAACATTTACTGTATTTTCCGCCATACACGTCACATCACCGTAAAAGTCGCATTATTCTGAAAATATCTAATAAAGTGAAAACAAAAAAACATGTCACTTCGCCGCACAAGTCGCATCTTTTACGCATCACCACTGACGACCCTGAAATGTGGCCCGGTGTTGTGGCAAAAATCAACTGGCTGACAAACGGCGGCCACGGGAGCCTGCATGGGAGGGCTTGAACAAGAATTTAACAAGATTAATACTTAAAAACAATTATTTGTTTGCTCAGAATTATAGTGAGTCTCAGTGTAACTTTTACTTAATAAATGCACTTTAATGGTCAAATCAGCTGCATGTCTCCGGGGCGGTGCAGAGAAATGAAGCTGATTTGACGGTTGCTCCAGGCAAGCTGGATGAAGGTGGCAGGCTATGGCAAGCCAAATGTATCAGTAATAGACACTTTTGCATATTACATGACACTACGGCATGCCACACAACTCTGCTGCCATCTAGCGGCTGAAAATAGTAGTGTTCACATTTTCAGTCAGAATGAATGAACACGGTCATATCTCTGCCAAAAATCGTTTAGACTGTAAATATGGGAAAAAATATGTTGCTTCAGTGTATAAGTTGCAGGCATGCAAGTTATGCAAAAAATGTGACTTATAGGCCAAACAATGTGGTATTTTTATTTACATCACACACACACACACACACACACACACACTTCTGTGTGTGTTCAATAAAATGAACACAAATGCTTTCAACATCATCCAGTCAGATATGTTCCTTCTCAAACTTGTCCTAAATGCTGATAAAACCAAAGAGATGCTTTTTTCAAACAGGAAGTTGGTCCCAGAAGTTCTTCCTCTGATTTTATCCTCAAATGGTGTTCCTATATTTGAGTATCCTGGTCGATTCACATCTCTCTTTTAAACTTCACGTGGAAAACCTCGTAAAGAAATTGAAAGTTAAACTGGGTTTCTTTTTCAGAAACAGATCCTGTCTAACTCTGAATGCTAGGAAACATCTTGTATCTGTGACTTTCCTTCCCTCCATTGATTACGGTGACATCATTTCCATGAACGCTCCAACAAGCACCCTGCAGATGTTAATGCTGTCTATTTTGGTGCACTAAGATTCATAAGTGGCTGTAAACTACTGTACCTACCACTGCACCCTACTTCTTGGTCTGCTGCCTTCATACATTTCCTCCTACATGTCTCTGCGTGAGTGCACCTACAGCGTGCGCTCTCAGGACATCATTACATGCAATGTTCCTTCAGTGTGGACTGAACTAGGCAAAAGGGCCTTCTCTTATTCCGCTCCTGTTTCCTGGAACACCTTGCAAAAAAGATCTGAAGTGCTCAACCTTGACCTCTCTAAGTGGCTTCAAACAACTGCTAAGTTCATGGGAAAAACCAATGCAGACATGTTCCCGTTTTTAGTTTTCTACATTGCCTTACATTGTAGCTGTTTAATTTTCTTTCATTTATTGTTCCCAATTTATATGCTTTCTTTTATGATTGTCTACTGTAGTCATGTTTTTTTTTTTTTTGTTTGTTAAAAACAGGTCTATAGTGTAAATGAGCTTGTGAGGCTCAATGAGACTAACCTGTTTAAATAAAGGTTGAATGAATGAAAGTAAGGTAAGTACTTCAGCATGAAGTACACTGAAAGGCTGGCAGCACATGCACCAGTAGGAAGGATAATGCTCCAACTGAGGACTGGAGCTCATCTCTGAAGCCTTTTGTAGTCCTGGAGCCAATCAGGGGAATGACCTCCAGCTGTGGCTGCTTGCTAGCGCCACCCTTGCACTCAGGATCCTGAGGGAAACTCCTGAAAACCCTACAGAACCAACCACATCAGAAAATTATTGTTATGCTTTGTGGGGTTTTTTATGCATTATCTAAATTATTTGTTTTCAATACTACACAAGTCCTAAAGCTTGATGTTCCCATTGCTTGCTGCCTGTTGAACCTGTTACATAAAGCCTTCAGAATTATTTCTTTTTTATATAACCATTTGATTTGGACCATGTTATCCATCACATGTATTGAAGCAGCTCAAACATTCAAGTTTGTGGTGATCAAGAGTTAATCTTCATATGTTACTAAGAAAACAGTCTCAGGGGATGATTAGATAGAAATATAAATATATGTTGTTTTTTATTGCTAAGGTGAATGCTTATGATTTCCAATCTACGCCCCATCAGTTCATGGACACATCTGCGTAAAATCCAGACACCCCCATGAACCGAATCGTACACAGCTCCTCTGTGACAGCTTTACATTTGACGACCTCTATTCAGCAGCTAGAAAAGGACAACCGTCAAATTGAATGACACAAGGTATATTTTATTTCTCCGTGCACCTGACCTAAGCATTTTGCCTCAGAAATATGTGCTATGTATTTTCATCTAGGGCTCCAGCGCAGGTAATTGAAAAGCATTGCTCAGTGTAGCGTATGCGCTCAGACATGCGATGAGGCCACCATTACGGTTCAGCATGGCCTGGAAGGATGAAGGAATGGGAGCAGAGAAGGGTCGTGTGCTATGGTAGCAATTTTAGATTAACAAGACCCGAACTCCTTCAAAGTCAGTGGGCAAAGTTGATATGGCATCAGAAATGGCAAAACTATAAACATATAGTGCCATGACTAACGTGTTTTTGTTTGCTTGCTTAGTTTTAGTTAAAAGCAACAGTATGTTCTCACTTTTAGTCATAGCTTGTGTTCAAAATTTAGATGTAGTCATGTCATCTTAATGTGCAGAAGCACGTGCTAAGTTGCTAGAAACATTGTGTCATTATCCATCCATCCATTATCTTTTACCCACTTCTTCCATTTTCGGCCACGGGGGTGCCCATGTCCAGCAATCACTGTGCGAGAGGCGGGGGACACCCTGGACGAGTCTCCAGTCCATCACAGGGACACATAGAGAAAAACGAGACAACCATTCACTCTCTCACTCACACCTAGAGACAATGCATGTTTTTTTTGGTCTGGGGGAGGAAACTGGAGTACCTGGAGAAAACCCATGCTTGCACAGAGAGAACATGTAAACTCCACCCAGAAAGGCCCCCGGTCGGGAGTTGAACCGGTGACCAACAGCTCTACCAACTGTGCCACCATGCCCCACAAAAAGCATCAATTTTAAGTCAATTAAGTGATATCATTGGTTAATAAGACGTCGCTGAATATTTGAACCCTTTTTAATTAGTGTGCTGGTGGTACTACTGATAACACTGGATCAATTGACATGATTGGCACTTTTCTTTAATTAGCAAAACAGCAAGATTCAAATCTATAGATGTGTTCATGTTTATTTTCTCACTGGATCCCAATTTAAAATATTTTTTGAGACACTTATGATTTAAACACCTGAGTTTGGTAAAATATACCTAATGCCTGGAAAAGAATGGAAGACAATTGAGTTGCAATTCCAGAACAAACAAAAAATGACCTGACATAACTAGCAACTGTTTATCACTTGGTTTTCCTGCTTTTCTTTATTGACTGTTGACAAAAAAAAATAAATAAAATAAACAGTTATTGATGTTATTGATGTGTACTAGTTATGAAGAGTTCCAGGTTTAAGATCTCAAACCCTGTTCAGAGACAAGTCACTAAAACATGCAGTTTAACTCAACAAGAAGCTTGAATTTAAACTTGGTTTTATTCTTTTTCTTATTAAATATTTTGCTTAACTCGATTATGATTCTGACTGTGAAACCCCATTGACTAAAACATACTGTTTTGCAAATCCTGACGATTATTCAGACTCTGTTTTTTTTTTTTTTAAGCTTTGTAGTAGCTATAGTGGAAACACTATTCGGATCAAATTGATCTATGTTCAGTGTCTCGTGCCCAAGTGCACAGAACATACAGATATTAAATCTTTTTTCTTTAGTTTTTAAAAAGCCTTTCCATGGAGTGTGCCGTAAATGAAGAGGGAGGGTGAATTCTCTGTGTGCTATGTAATAAGCATATAATTAAACTCCTCTGACAATTACATCATGCATTATCAGACAAAGTCAGATCCATTATTTCTCTCGATCAATGGCTAGGCCACAACTGGCCTTCTACTCTGACCACACCAGGGACTGACAGCAAAGCAGCTTGGGCTTCTTAGCTGTGTTTGCAGGATGAATAAGTGCTGTTAGTGACATCCAATACCAAGGGTTTGAATGGAGAGAGGGAAGAGGGCTGGCTACTTAATGCTAGGTAAAAAGGAAGAAGGAAATGGGATTTAGTAATGATGAGGACAGTAAGTAGGTGGTGCAGCTACTTGCTGAAGCTCTGGAGTGTAATGATGAGTCACCGTAGCGTGAATTAGAGTGTGGTCCTTTTATTCCTCGGCAGTATCGAAGATTGCCATCCATAATAACGAAATCTTCAAAGAATACTGAGGTCGACCAAAGGCTAGCTCAGCGCTGAGTTGCATAATGATTATGAATTAAATATCAGAGGAACTTCCATCCGAGCATGCAAGCTCAGAGAGATACTTTTAAACTCTGGCCACATCAACAATTCATATGTGGGATATTTCAAAGTTGGCTCTTTCATGCTGTAAAGATGGTGCAAGTAATAAAGCTGCTCTATAGCTTCAAAGTCAGATCAAGTCAAGAATTTTACTCAAATAGATCATTTACTGTTATCCCATATTCACTTGCATCACTGGCAGGGCAGCACCCCCCCCCCCCCCATGCAGGTCATCTGCCAATAAAATATAAGAAGCATAATTTTTGATCAGTCGGCCAAATCTCTTTTTTGCCTGTCAGTGTGGTTTGACTGGAACCGCAGGGTTTGTGAATAGATTAAATCAGCCCCACCTCACCCTGCCTCCATCTGCTTTCCCTTCATTCTTCCCTTTCTCTCTCACCCTGCCCTTTTCTCATCTCCTCCCCTGCTCTTCCATCCATTTTGTCCTTCTCCTTTCTCCATACGCTATTGCTCCTTTCCACAAAAATGATTATATTACACATCCAGGGAGCATGCATTAGCTCAGAACACGCTCTTTCTTCTCCTTCTCTTGCTCTTATTCACTCCCTATCCTTCCAGGAATAGGCTGAGGCAATGTTATTTCAGATTATACAGTTGTTAAAACTCATTTTAAGCTAACAACGGGACATCAAAAGCGGTGAACCTTGCACAGAGGGAGAGGAGGAGGTGTTGATGGAGTTTTGGGGCAGGTGAGAAATGGAGAGGGGCTGTGAAGAAAAGTCCTGATCAGATGGAAAGAGAAGATTAGAGAGGGAATTATTAATGGGGCCAAGGGCCCTTCGGAGCGGGAGATTTGTTTGGAGGACGGTACAAAAGTGGATGTAGGATAATCAACAACAAAAAAAAGTGCTCTTTCTCCTCTGGTAGAATGTGAAACTGGAAGATATGAGGATTAAAAGAATGTATCATTTCAATCAGGTGATAATACAAGAAGACTCATGAGATTTAAAAAAGTACAGTAAAATGATGAATGAGAACTTACAATGTTCATCCAATGGCAGAAATGAGCTGGAACTAATATACCTTATAGCCACAGTCATTTATAGAAATAAAAATATCTCTTTTTTTCTCTGTGTGCTTTCCAGAAGCAAGCAGGTCACCCCAAAGGGAGTTTGAGTGATGGATGTCCTGGTCTCATGCTGATTGACTTCACGGTTGCATACCCTGGAAGAAGAGATGGGGTACATTGTAAAAGGGCAATCACAGCCACACTGTACATACTCCATTTCTCCGTCCCCCTCCCTATGGGTCAGTCCACCAACTTACTACGCACCTTGTAGATTGAGTGGTCTAAAGGCTGCAAGGTTCTCCACAAAAGCCGTGACTCCTTGCATGAGAATGTGTCTCTGGTTTTGAGTCTGATGGGGCAAATTTAAGGGTCATTTGGTCTTGAACCTGACTTTCCCAAGAGATCTATATGAATATTGTGTTTTGATAATATATGTTTTTGTTTTGTGTATGAGGTCCCAGATTTCAGCACCAATTTGTCGGCTGTCAGACCACGGCACCCTTCTGGTTCTCTTTTTTTCCTAGGTCGAGAGGAAACTCACACGAACGCAATAAAATCAGGAGAGGTAAATTATTTTTACCTTTTAATGTAGGTAAGGCAGGGAAAATTATAAGTTTGGCGCTGAGGCGTCCGTCCGACCCATCGCAACCCGGAAACAGAAGCCCCATGTACCAGAACTCCCCAGCTTATATTGGCCCTTGGCTTCGCCTTCACGTCCAGGTGAGCACGGCAGTGGGGTGACTATGTGTGACCTCATAGGGTGATGTGCAAATTTAAGTGTTGGAACCAAGCAAAAACAAAAATGACTCCTTATCAGGTGAAGACCCTGGGATCACTCATTGTGAGCAGCTATGAGTGGTCCGATCTGGTCAATAGGTTATTATTCAGAGTAGATCAGACTGGGCCTCCAGCAAGATTAAACTTCTGACAGTCAAAAAAGCATCAGTCTCTGGTAGTATCTATCTCTGGCTTCCATTTATTTAGTGTGAGGATTTAATAGATGTATTAATTTTGGAAATGATACATGTTTTATTTTATTTTATTTTATTTTATTTTAAGCATAAATTCTGCTGAAAAAAAAAAAAAAATTTGGAAGTTAAATGTACAAGGACCCCGTGCAGTGCCTTGAGAGCTAGGCAGGCCTGGTACTGTATTTATACTGGGAGTTCACCTGATGAGAAACAGATGGAGTGTGTCAAAGATAAAAGGAAAGGAAGTATGAAGTATGACTAAGGTTATAATGATGAGGAGCCAAGACCCAGGAGACCAAAATACACATTTTCTCTCCCTCTTTTTTTTGCTGTCTGTTTTACATTTGCTAATTCCCCCACATCTTCCTTTTAAAGACTGCTTTCAAGATATGTGTTTGTTTAGCCTCAGACCAAATTCACACCAGATCAATCCGGTGTACTGCAGGAAAAAACACCCCCTTGAACATTTATTGGTCTAAATGGCAGAAATGGGTGAGGGGGCTGGAGGACAAGAACTTTTAAGTGGCCAAACACAAGCTGGCAGCAAAGCCAGACTAATATCAAACCCGTTGCTCAGTTCTTCAGACAATATCGATCTACTATAATGTATGTTTAGCTGATCCTGTTCTGAACTCCTTTCAGTAAACAGGCCACAGTCAATACTGTCACACTACGTTTGACTAACACCTCCATGCCACAGCAACAACCAGTGCTGTACGGACTCATTCTGCATAACAAATGAAGCGAGGCAGAGCTCAACTTAACTCGAAAACCAGCCGACAGCTTCTTTATGGCGTCCGCCACGGCTGTTGTGGCGATACTAATAGGCTACAGAATCCCACACTGTCATGTAGTAGTGTTGTTTGTGTCATCTTCAAGACAACCCCCACTTCCCACCCCAACCAGCCCTTTCCCCATGTGCACCTGCTGGCAGTGGGGTTCATTATGGATTTCTCTAATGGCTTTTAGAGTTTTAATAGCAGGGTTTTGCATGAAGCGGGTAATGAATCACTAGATGTCGTCCCTAGGCCTAATGAGAGCGCCCACTGTTTTTCAGAGATGCAAGGAAGAGATAAGCATTGCAGGCAGCTCCTGGAATATGTCTTTATTTATTTGTTCGTATGTATTTGTTTGTGTGATTAATTATCCATCTTATTTACAAAGACCCACACATATAATTAATGTTGAGTTCTTCATCCGCACTTTATTTTTAGCAATTTGGCACTTTCATTCTTTGTCCAGATGGACTTTAAGTAAGAAAATGATTGTTAATATTCTTCCTCTTACAACAAAAACAACATGTGGAAACATTGGAGCGTAGGGGCAGAGAGGAATGCTGGAGATATTACACACCTGTGGTCCTGATGAAGCTCCAAGCTTCATCACTTATGCACTAACTGGGTTTTCACTCTCACTTTATTTCAAACAGAAAATCAGCTTAAAGATTGTACTATGTTGTCCCAGCAGCTGCAAACTTTACACACATTCATTATAATTGTACATATTGTACATGTGGTGTCCTGTAAGCAGTCAAAAACACTAGTTTACCTTTTAATTCCATTCTAGAAAGCACTTTACCACAGCCAATCACTCATCCCTGTGTATTAAAATGGTATTTTTCTACAGCTGGTGACAGCATAGATTACTATTAACACCAGTCATTCAGATGGCTGTGCACCTCTACCTCATATCAACCATTATGTTCAGCAGTTTAAATGTTTGATGAAAATTTGAAAGGTAAGACTGCACATCAAGCACTTTTTTTAACTGATGAATCACTGTTATGTTGGTGCTGTTGTGACTTCCCTGAATGAGCCGGTTCGATATTTTCACTCTGTCTTTTCTAAACCAATAGACAACTGTCTGTT
>JARVGQ010000210.1:33500065-33512413 GCA_031762355.1 Hypsolebias martinsi
ACTCAACACATTATAGAAATGTAGTGGAGTAGAAAGTACAGATACTTCATGTAAAATGTAGTGGAGTAAAAGTAAAATCCACATTTAATTCTACTTAAGTAAAGTACAGATACATGAAAATTTTACTTAAGTACAGTAACAAAGTATTTGTACTTAGTTACTTCCCACCACTGATCACATGACTGTGAGACATGTCTCCATCACAGGGACACCGAGACAGACAGGGGACACCCAGGAGGACAGGTCTCCAGTCTATCACAGGGACACCTCGAGGAACAATTTAGTTACCAATCAGAACAAGCTTTTGGTCTGTGGGAGGAAACGGAGTACCCGGAGAAAACTCACGCAGCATGGAGAGAACATGCAAATTCCACCCAGAAAGGTCCTGGGCCGGGATTTGAACCGGCAACCAACTAGTTGTGATAAATTATTTTAAAGAGGAACAAGAACAAATGTTTGTAGAAATTACCTAATACTACAACCAGCCCGGCCTGTCCTACAAGCCAACAAGGCCCAATAGGACTCCTTCTTCAGCTTGATGGCCTCACTAACCGGGCGTGTCCACCACCGAGTTTGAGGATGGCCACCGCGAGAAGCACCAACAACCTCGAGGCCACAGCTAAAGGCAGAGGAACACGGCTGGGACTCAGCCTCTGCTGGGATGTGGTTGAGTTTCAGCTGGTGGTTGGGGTTTGACAGATGTTCTCAGCATGCCTCACTTCACTACCAGGTGGTGATCAGCTGACAGCTCAGCTCCTCTCTTCACCTGAGTGTCCAAAACAAATGGCTGCAAATCAGATGACACGACTCCAAAGTCTATCATCGATCTACGACCTAGGTCCACCTGGTGCCACGTGCACTCATGGACACCCTTTTGTTCAAACATGGTGTTTGTGATGGACAAACTACAACTAGCACAGAAGTCCAACAACAGAACACTGCTCAGGTTCAGATCAGAGGCCGGTCCACCCAGTCACGCCCCTCCAGGTCACACTGTCACGTGGACAGGGGTGTAGCAGCTATGGTAAATGGTAAAGGGACAGTTAAAAGACATACAGCAGAGGAAGCACTGACACCCCCCCCCCACCATCAGTAATCCAGCCAAGTGGTGATGACATGGTCTCAAACATCTTTCTAGTATTAGCTTGACTTCAGCCATCTTAACTGAAAACAGCTGGATTTAAATTAAAGAGCAGTTTCCAGTTTGACCCCCCAGGTTTGTGACCACTGGCTTCATATATTGAATCAAGGAATGCAGATCTGCATGGGGGTGTCAGTGGATGTTACAAAAAACAAAACCTCTGTCTTCTCATTGCATTGCAAGAGGTTCAGAGCATTTCCTTCAGTCCTTGAAACATTTCTGTAATGGTTCGGAGGAGAATGAGTCCTTCTTCTTACGGGGACATAAACCTGACCATCATCTGCATACAAGTGAAGAGAAATTCAGTGTTTTTTTTTTAAATGGAACAAAAGGAAAAATAAATTAAAATATACAAGAAGAGGCCCTAAAACTGAACCCTGTGGGACACCACATGTGAGGAGCAGAGGACACGTTCACCATAGCTGTAGATGATTTGGATCACTCCAGTACTGTGCCTCTAATCAGGTGGTGGGCCCACAGGAAGGCAAACATGTTACTCGTTCAGGCTGAGCCCGACTGGGTCCAATGGGCAGAGACACCGTCACCAGGCGCTTGTCGATAAGCCCCTCCCCCAGACCTGGCTGCAGGGTGGGAACCTGGTAACCCACTGCTGGTGAAGCTTTTATTTTGTAAAATGACACACAGGAAGTGTTTTATTGAGCTTGTTTTGACTTTTTAATCTGCTTTAAACCAGTAATAGTAAAACTAAGTCCACAGTCCGGTTCTGACACAAAGACCGGGTCCAAATTATTTACACAAACCTTCAAAATAAAAGCACATATGGTGGACTGTGACAGCTGTGAGGCAGAAATCACCAGACTGGACCGGAACGCTGCGTGAAGTAAAGACGGTTCTGAGCAGTAAAAACTGGCCTGGCAGTGTGAAGAAGACCGGCTCCGTTTTGAGACGTTTGTCTTCATCATGAGGACCATGTCCAACTTTGGTCCTGAAGCAGTTTGTCCCCTGAAGTGTCAGACGACGTCCCACAGCGTCACGTTCACTGATCAGAAAATGGGTTTGTACTTCCTGCTGGGGCCGAGATGGGGGAGAGGCAGGGCAGTTGATTCGGGACCCCCAAAGTCCCAGGTTCAATCCCCAGCCCCGTCGTGGTGTCTCTGAGCAAGATCCCTAACTGCTCCTCGGGGACCCACACAGCCGCCCACTGCTCCACCTGGGTGTACCTCAGGTGTGATGGGAACGTACAGCGATGACAACACATAGCACTTTTTAAAAATTCAAACTTTGTCATTCTGAAAGTTTAAAACTTGTTTTCATTCAAACTAGAGAAGACAAATACAAAGTGTCCTGAAAAGTCCTCGTGTCTTCGGGGGACATTGGGCGTTTGTCCTGCGGCAGCTGTTTTTCTCTACAGATGTGTCGTGGAGCTCAGACGGAGCTCAGCTTGACCAGTCCTCTGACCGAGTCCTCGTGAAGGGCGTCCTGAGTGACGGGGTCGTACAGGATGGGCAGGTGGGGCGGGGCCTGCAGGAGCAGGTGGGCGGGGCACGGCAGCGCGCCCAGAGGCGTCCCACAAGGCGTCTCTTCTGGGCTGACGAAGTGACGGTGCAGGTGGCAGTGGGCGTCCACGGCGGCGTCCCTCAGGGTCAGGACATCTCCGGCACAGGACGGACGGGATGCTTGCGGGGGGGCCAGGTAGGGGCAGGGGCCCCCCAGCATGGCGGTTTTCCCGGGCAGCGGGGCCAGGACCACCGGGTCACTGTGGAGCAGCGGCGTGGTCGCGGCCTGCAGCACGAACTTGGTGCTCTGGATGCACTGATCCTGGTTGCACTGAGGGGAGGGTCCACATGTCAACAAGCAAATAAACACAACAACAACTAAAACAACAACAACCAAAAAACAATAAAAAAACAACCACAATGTAGGGAACACCACGTCAGAAACACTTCACCTCAACAGTTCACGTCACTTAAACAAACATTGTTCCTGTGTTTTGTTTGAAACTCTTCCACATTAAGAGCATGTCTTCCCTTTGGAATGAACACACGTCGTTTTTTTAAAATATTGTCTTAACTCACAAGTTTGAGTTTGACACTCATGTGATAAGAAACTGTCACCGTGTAAACGTCACTGCAACATGAACTCGTTCTCCAGGAGACGGACAGAAAGAGTTCAAATGACCTCGCAGTTTGAAGAACATCTGCACTGGCTGCGTTGAAGACTCGCCTTGATCGAAAAGGAGCCTGGACTCGTTCTCATGAAGCTAAAACATGAGAAGACTTTCTTTGTTCAACGTGTTTACAGGAAATGGACAGACGGACAGATGGAGAGATGGACAGATGGAGAGATGGACAGACGGAGAGATGGACAGACGGACAGATGGAGAGATGGACAGATGGAGAGATGGACAGACGGAGAGATGGAGAGATGGACAGCGACACCTTTGGTTAAAACATCACATGTTATCACTTCAAAGATGTCATTCCTGTTATTCCATAACTGAATGTTTATTCATGAAAATGTGTGTTTTGAGTAATTTTTCTTTAAGAAAAGACATTTGTCTTATTTTCTCTTTAAAATGAAAACTTTAAGGCAGAAAACAGGACGTTGGATTGATAAACACAAGGTAAAAGTTTACCCACACCTCCTCCGAGGTGGATCTTCTCTGTGTTCTAAGTTAGAACTTCTTCAGAGAGAAGCAGCAGCTTCTGCACTGGAACTTTAGGGAGACGACTTCATCTTCTGAGCAGAGACGAGAGGAGAAACCTGCTTGTGCACTTCTTTTGAGACACACCTCACAGAGAACTAAGCTCAGAGTGAAGACACGTGCTCTACAGACGCCCTGAAGTCCACTTCAACAGAGAACTGGGAGCGAGGAGGAACCCAGCTTCTGCACTTGACCTCAGAGAGGAGAGAAGATCCTTTCTGCTGACGTCTCGAGAGAGACGGGACAAAGATGCAGAACCAGCACCTGACCAGAGCAGGCTGGCTTTGACTGGAGAGCTGTCTGCCAGGCCACCTTCACACCACAGGTAAGTCCCAGCTGACTGTCATGGACCTCCTGTAACCCATGACAGGTGAACTTTGAGGAGACTTCAACCTCTCAGTCACCAACACATCTGAGGCTGGTACCACAAGCGGCTGTCAGAACCAACCCTGACGACATCCTGGTGGAACAAAGACGTGACTCTGCATCACAACTTCTCAAACTGAGCTCACCTCACACCATTTGAACCAGTTCACAAACAGGAACTGGTCCTCTGCCTTTAAGTTTCATCTGTTTTACTCATCAAAGCCATTTGATGTTCAGTTAATCTTTGTCATGCACACATTCTTATGTTTATAATGAAAAACATAAAATCAGCTGAATGTGTGATTGTTTTGACGTATCTGTGTGTGTTTGATGATTAGATGTCCTTTAAACACGAGAAGAGACTGATGTTTCTTGTCTAAGGAGAGGCGGTGCACACACACCACGTTATTTATGCATAATTTATGAGCTTAACTCATAACTGACAATTAACTAAATATATTTACAGCCCCATTTCCTCAACAACAACAACTAAATAACCATAAAAACCACTACCACCACAACAAGAGCTAAAACAACAACAACAAATATTACACCATAACAACACAAACACCACAACATGCGCTGATGGCCTTTGGCTCCGCCCACCATGTGACTGTGGAGCTGAGTGGAGGCGTGGCCACCACTTCCGGTCTCGTTGGACTGGGAGACGGTCTGTGGGGTGTCGGTCCGGATCAGTCCCCTCCTGTCAATCAAACTGTGACACAAAGATGAAGGTGTGTCTTTAAAACAGAACCCACGCTCAGTCCTGCTCTGGTTTCCTTCAGTAAACAAACAAACAAACAAACAAATTGTTGTTCTATAAACCAGTTCGACTTACTGGATTAAAAAGTTTTAATGAGTTTAAATGAATAAAAACAGAACATCAAACCCTGGACTTCAGGTCCAGACTGTAGTCCAGATTCAACTTGTTTTTATTTTTCACCTTCAGTCTCAGCTGAGGTTCTGATCTCAGTCCAGAGTCCTGGGTTTAGTCCAGACCTCAGTCCAGGTCACAGTCTGGAGAGTTTTAGATCCTGAATCTAGTCCTGTTTAGTCTGATGGTCTTCAATGAACCTGATCTCAGTCCTGGTCCAAGTTTAGTCCTGAGTTTAGTTTTGGCCCCAGGTCTGGTCCTGGTTCTGGTCCTGTGGGGTACCTGGGTGGCAGGGGTCCACACAGAGCAGCGCAGCAGTTGGTCCAGATGTTTCCGTAGCTGTAGGGGTTGAAGTTCTCCTTCCCTCGCTTGGTGGACCAGGTTCCTTTGATCTGGACCAGGAAATAAGGATCTGGGTCACAGAGGGCTCTGGAGGAACCGACAGGACTTCAGAGGTCCTGAGCCCGGTGTACTCACGTCCTCGTTGGTGGTCTGGTTGGAGCTGATCAGGTAGGTGTGGAACCCCGAAAGGCCGACGATGGACCAGACGGAGAAGAAACAGACCAGCACCTCCAGAACGCTGCAGAACCGGGTCAAGGTCCAACAGTGGATCTAAACACCAAACACTCCTCACGACCCAAAGAACCAAGTGACCAGAACCAGCAGCTGGACCCTGGACGTTCTGTGGCATTTGGGTCAGAACCACTCTGACCTTAGCAGAGGACTTGTTGATCTGATGGAGAAGAACCAGAGACCGACCAGAACATGGTCCAGAGACCCGGCGGGGGCGCGGGGCTAGTGGTGTGTGTGTGTCTGTGTTTATCTGTGTGTGTGTGTGTATTTAGTCTTTGATCTTGAGTCGACTGAACGTTCCTCGCAGTGTTTGTGTGTCTGAAGGTGTCGGCCCTCACAGTGTTTGCAGGGCGACTCTCAGCCACCACCACCTCAGTGTCTGTAAACAGACGGAGTCCGAGCTCAGTTTTGTGCTGGCTCAGGTCCATCAGCTGAGGCGGCCATCTTAAACTGGGTGAACTAGCTGTAGTTTTAGATCCAACGATGACTCAGAGTCCTCTTTTAATCTGTAAACTGGTCCATGAGATATTTTGCTAACAGCCACACAAGCATCAACCATTGTTAAACAGTGAAGGATATCTGGCCGGACTGTCCTTCAGCACGCTCAGGAAACCGGTTCTGTTGGATTCTGCAGGAAACACAGAGGAACCAGAGTTCTTAGAACCTGAACCAAGTTCACAGACCAGTTCAGTTAAAGCCTCTAAACAACAACAAGTCTGGTTTATTTACAGCTCGGCGTTTTAAATCCATCATTTGGGAGTGCTGGCGCAGTGGTTAGACGGTGAGCCTGTGATCGGAAGCTCGCCGGTTCAAGCCCCGGTACCGAAAACATAAAAAAAAAGAAAAATGTGGGTGGAAAAAGGTGAAACACCCACACCTGCCTCCACTCTGGGCCCATGAGCAAGGCCCTCAACCCCCACCATCTGCTCCCTAAAACAGATCTCTCTTGAAAATGAGTTCTGGTGGCTCAATGAGACTAACCTGGACAAATAAAGGCTAAATGAAAAAATTTGTTGACTCTGTGGTTAAAACCCACTGAGCATCCGAGTCAGGAGTTCATCTAACTGAAGCAGCGTTACAAAAACCCAAATCGTACACGGTCCTGTTCTACAGAACTGTACTGAAAACTAGAGGTACGAGCAAACATCCAGGAGGAACGCCTCCCGTCTGAAAACTACCTGGGGTTTGACGGACACTTGGAGTCAGACTGAATCACACAAACGACGACCAGCTCCGACATTGAAGCAATGTTGGTTTCAGCTGGTTGACACTTGCATAAAGGTTCAGTTCAAAGTTCATGTAAAACGGAGCCAAAAGTGTCACGGGACCGAGTGACAACGAAACCCCAGACGAACGGCTGCTGGGCCAACAAACGAGTCGAGACCTGTAACAAGTCCGAGTTAAAACCACCACCCCAAAAAGTAGCAACTCATTTCTGAAACCAAACCTGAACGTTTTCTTCTCAAAATAAATCTCAAACTTAATAATCGTGACATCACAAAGACCGGGTTCTGGAGGTTGTGTTGGACCTCGGGTTTGGACCAGGTCCACGTACGGTTCAGATGTTTCTCAGCCTCTTGTTGGTTCTTTATATCATTTTTAATATCACCTGAGAAACATGATACTTTTTATTTCTCCCCGTGAACTCGTGTCAAACGGCGTCTCCGGAGAAGAACCCTGCAGGAACGGATCCACGAGGCTCAGTGAGGAGGCGGCGGCTCCGTTACTCACTGAGGATGACGTGCGTGATGACGAAGGCAAAGATGAAGATGGTGAGGAAGGACAGGGAGAGGATGAAGAGGTAGAAGAAGCGGTAGTTCCTCCGTCCGACGCAGTTCCCCACCCAGGGACAGTGATGGTCGAAACGCTCTGAGGAGGAAAACAGACACTTTCAGACCAGGCTCAGAGGGAACATCTGGAGAACTCAGAAGAACTCTAGAAGAACCAACTAGCGCTGGAGCAGGTGGACCCCCTCACTGACCGACACAGTTGTCACAGAGGCTGCAGTGCGACGCTCGCGGCGGCCTGAACATCTTGCAGGTGAAGCAGTACTTCAGTTTCACCGTCTGCCCGTTGATCAGGACCTCTCTGGTGCGAGGGCGGGGCTTGGAGCCGCCCGAGTCTGAGGACACAACAAAAAACAGAACAACGTGGACGTGAACCTGCTCAGAACCAGAACCTCTGAAGACCTTCTGAGGAGCATGTTGTATTCACGGTGCTGTTGCAGGAAAGAGAAGATCAGATCACAGATGTTGCAGGTGAGGTCAGTCTTTTCTCATTCAACCTTTATTCAAAGCGGAGCCTCGTTGAGCCTCGAGGACTCGTTTCTGTCAGCGCCACGCCCACGTCCACGCCCACGCCCACGTCCACGCCCACGCCCACGTCCACGCCCACGTCCACGTCCACGTCCACGTCCACGTCTCTGAGGGGCTGAGCAGTGAAGGTTAGTCGTTCTGGACACGAGTGGTTTTCTCGTCCAAGGCGGCGCAGCGCGCTCTACAGACACGTGCTCATCCACCACAACCACTTGAGGAAAACGTTATTTTAATAAATATAGAGACTAGACAGAGGTGGTCAGTCTACAGATGTGTGGTGGCAGCCATTTTGTATTTTAACGTGACAATGAGCCGTTCATCAGAATGAACCTTTCTGACACCTCCATGCAGTCACACACCAAAATGCAAGTCGGTATCTGACGCATCTTTCAAGTTTTCATGCTCACAACGTGCACGGATGGAGCACATTTACAATTTGCCTTTTTTATTGCAAAAAGACAAAAAGTTGAACTGATCAGGTGGATTTAATATAATTATTTAACTGATCAATCAAACAAAACAAATCACATATCACTGACTGACTGCTCGATCTGATGTGTTTGATGTTTGTGACAGGAAGAGGAGACGACTCGAGGCTGGAACCTGCTCCTATTGGTTCTAAGAGACACACGGCTCTGTGCAAAAGTCTTCATCCTCCCCATTAACACCCAAGATGGCTGCCACTGCTAACTGACCTTAGAAAATACAAATGGCTCCAATTCAGTTTTCATGAAACTAGTGTGGTAGTAGTTGAGGGTCGTCCCCAGCACATACTCTGAGCTCTAATAGATTGATCTTAATCAGGATCAGTGCACCTGTATGAGGTGCTCAAACCACATTTTGTTTCCATGGTTACCGATCTGCCTCTCCAGGTCGGAGGCTTCGTCCGGCGTGGCTCGCGGCAGGAAGCCGGGGTCGCTGAAGCTCGCCCTGAGCAGCATCCCCATCACGAAGACGAAGAGGACGGCGCCGACCGCCGGGATGGCCGGGGTCAGGTGGGACGCCAGGAAGGGACAGCTGAGGACACGGAGACAAAGACAGAGACGTCATCAGAAAAAAGTCAAAATAAAGACAAAAATCTTGCATTTAATTTAATGAAAGTGTTATGATTGAAACTTTGATTTTAATGTGAAGATTGTTTAAGATTCATGTTTTAAACTTTTAAAAAATTTATTTAACAAGTCTTAAGAGTCGGGGGTCTCGGTCCTGCAGGGGTCCATAAGTTAAAAACTAATTTCTAACCTGAATAAATAATGAATTCATTTAAAATGAGAGTTTTTAAGTTTTAAGAACCTGTGGACTCACTCGAAGGTGAAGAAGAGGCCGCAGGTGAGCAGGATCAGGACCAGGGTCAGGTAGAACACCCCGGTCTGCCGGGCCATCATGATCCTGCCGCCGCAGTAGAACCGGTTCCTCCCCGGGAACACCTGCCACTTCCTGCGGGGGGTTCGGCTGAGCTGGACCGGGCCGAGGGTCGGGGTGGTGCCGGCGGCGGGCGAGGAGGTGCAGATCAGGCTGTACCGACCCGGTTCGTCCGGAGCCGTCTGCTGGATCTCAGACATGAGTCCTGCAGGTGAGCGGCGCGCGGGCGGGAGATCAAAGGATGTCAGGGCGACGCGCGCGGAACGAGCCCGTTTTTCTGTCACGAGCCCGAACCAAAACAAAACAAGAATATGTTTTAATTATTTCGTAAACGAACTCGTGGTTGGACTCACGCGCTGGAAACCCCCAGTCTGGGACCCAGTCAGCGCTCTTCTGGTCCCGACCCAAGGCTGTCTGGGGTTCACGGTTCCGGTGTTCTGGACGGGAGTAGTGCGTGATTCGGTTGGGAAACGGGAGCGGCTCTTGGGGTTCAGATGGTCTGTATCAGTGAGGAGGAGGAGGAGGTGAAGAACATCCAGATTCTCCGCAGAGCTGCTGGAGTCTGCACAGATCCTGTACTGACGAGATGCGCAGCTCCGCAGGGAAAAATAAACCGAACATGTTCACAGATGCTGAGTGAGACCTCCTCATTTCTACTTTCACTTTGAAGCAAAAATAGACGATCTTGGTTTCGAATTCAGATTTCATTTAGTTAAAAAAAAGACAGCATGTGTTAAACTTCTAAAATAAAACCCAGGAAGTCTTTTTCATAACAGCGTTTTCTATAAAAAAAAAAAAAACAATTAAAAAACTAAAAATAAATGCGCGTTCCGGGCTTGCTTGTTTGTGCCCGGTGGTTTTACGGAGGCGGACCGGACTGAAGGGGTATGACTGCCGTCGATGTTGATGAAGACTCAGGTGTTGGAGATGAAGGCAAAGGCGCTAAAGAAGCCAGACTGCAGACGTTAAAAGGTTAGTTTGTGGTTAACCTGTTAACTCCGGTGTCCGGTTATCGCGCGCGCTTCCGTTTGATCTGTTTCTGTCCCTTTGAGGTCAAAACAAAGTCGAACATCTTCAACCAAACTCCTGTCAAAAAACGACCAATTTACGGATCACATCACCTGCTTTAAAACTAAACGTTTAGGAACTCTGCGAGGAGTTTATGAAATATTTTATTAAACTATCTGTGACCGAACAGCAGTCTGTTTATTTACAATGTGTTTAGGTTTACTAAATAATACTAAAATTTGTTTTTAATGTAAACAACCTGACCAACACTTTCATACGAGGCAGGAGGAGGAACTTAAATGAGCTAAAACAAAAACAATTAAACGAAATGTATTTTTTATTTTGCTGCAGATATGATTAAGGGGTTAGTACTGCTCAACTTGTTTAACATTTAACTAACAGTCTCTTGTAAATGAGTCCCTGAGGCTCAGTGGGATCAGCCTGTAGAAATAAAGGTTGAATGAATGAACAGTTAAGGTTTTATATTTCAAAAACAAAGGTACTGCACATGAACAACAACGTTAATTACAGTTGTATTTGACCAAAGTTCAAATATTTAAAGTTAAAAAAATCCACATCATTCCTCCTGTCCAGCTGTTGGAGCTGTCAGATGTTTCAGGACGTGCAGACTGATGGGTCAAACCACAGAAGGTCCAGAACTAGGTCGGCCGGACCTTGTAGAACTTTCTTTTGTCATTGATATCAAATGGTTTTAGTCAGTCATGTAAAACAACAGGTTTAAACACACTTGGGGGACAAGTTCTTTTCTCCAGAATGAAGGGGGCGTGGCCTCCTGTATTTCCACCTGACGGTGACATCATAGCGTACCTGGTGTTCTGTTCACAGGTGCGGCGTTTCTGACCACGGTGGCGTCCGCAGGAATGATTGCAGGGTTCGGCTCCACGCTGGCACTGGCCAAGAAGAAGAGCCCGGAGTGGTTTGGTAAGGTAGGTTCTGTCACTCAGGTGAGCTCTCAGACGTGGTGCCACGTCAGGTGCAGTAACGCAATAAAACTGCGAACGACGACGGTCCAGTCAGGCAGGATCGTCATGACAACATTAATTTCATTGGACTCAGACGTCGCGGCTGCTTCATTGAAGCTTCACTTTTCTATAGAAACTATTTTCAGCTCTGAGGAGACCAACGTTTTTCTTTTTAACAATCTGCAGAGATCAATCTGTTAAAGGTTTCTTCACATCTCAAAACAAACTAAACCTTTAATCAGAAGTTTTCTTCAGCCTTCGCTTAAATTCCTCGTAGAGAAAAGTTCTCTCGGGATTTGGTTCCTGACCAGTCAGAGCTTCAGGGCCCAGTTCTGTCATGGTCCAGATCTTATGTGTCTGACAGGTCTTTTTCTGTATCCATGGCTGTATTCCCCTTTTCTTCATTGGTACCTGTTAGTTGTGGTGGACCTCAAGGGTCCATGTTGGGTCCAGTTCAGTTTTCCTTATACCAGCTGCCTTTGGTATCTATATTCAAAAAGTAACATGTCTTATGTTGATTCAAATATATTTCCTGTCCAACCTGGACGTCTCTGGCCTTCTTTAAATGGTTTGGCACCTAAATACCGTAGTTAACTGGACTTTTATAACCCAAACAGGGCTCTGAGGTCCTCCAGCCAGATGTTTTAAGTGCAGCCTAGAGCTGACCTAAAACTCAAGGGGATCGGACCCCCACACTCTGGACCACCTTGACCCCTAATATTTGTACTACAGAATCTTTTACACCTGAAAACTCGTTTCTTTCCTCTGGTTTTTATTTATTGTTCAGTTTGAGTTCATCAGATCTTTTATGTTGTGGAGTTTCCTTCATTTATTTTGTTTAGTTTAATTTATTGTTCTTGTTGGTTTTTCTGAGATTTTACTGAAGTTACAGGTAGTCCTCGGTTTCCGTTCGAGTTCTGTTACAACGGCTCGGTCGTAAACCGATTTGAACGTAAACCGATGTTCACACAAGCCGCCACTTAGCCTGTACATGTACAGTTACCAAGCACTCCACCTATCTTAACACAGTACCCTACATAATGTTCAAAAAACACATACAT
>JARVGQ010000210.1:33630318-33643064 GCA_031762355.1 Hypsolebias martinsi
TCAAGGTCGAGAGCTTCAGATCTTTTTGTAAGATATTCCAGGAAGCAGGAGCGGAGTAGGAGAAGGTCCTTTTGCCACGTTCAGTTCTCACTGAGGGAACACTGCAGGTAATCATGTCAATACATGATTACCTGCAATACAGTACAATCATGATTGTATTTAATATTTTGTTCAGCTTCTGAAAATCATTGCATACGTTTACATAGTTTAAGAAAACAATTATTCAACTATAAATTTATTTTTTAAAACCATTTTTTGTGGTGTCAAGTTCATTTACATCATTTAAGTACGTACAAGTATTTCCTTGATATTTTGTTTTATTTTATTTATTTTTTTCTGTTTTTTCACAGTTTAATTTATTTGTATGTATTCACGTTATTTTATCTGTTTGTTGTTGATCTTGCACTACAAATTATTTTGAACGTTATTGTTGCAGTTCTTTGAAACTAAAGATAATAAACCATTTGACACATTTGCTGTAAAATACATTGCATACTGGTGTTCTTTTTTTGTTACTTTTAGTACCACTAGGATAATGTCAACATGTTAGGTTGGTTGCTGTAATCCACATTATTAGCAAAAATACAGTATCCCAAACCAAATTTCGCTTAGGACCCCATGGAGGCTCGGGCCGACACATTTGCTATGGATATGTTGAGTTTAGTTTTTTTTTTTTTTTTTTTTACAGCATCTTTTACAACCAAAACAAATGTTTTCCAAGCAGTAGTAAGAAAACTACATTATTCTGACTTTCACGTTGAAAGACCTAAATATGTTGCAGGAAACGTCTTTTCATCAATCTGCAGCGTCAAACTTTTTCTGTGAACCTCAAAAGTGTTAACAGTTTGGCCCACCAGTGTGTAAAAAGTTAAAAAGAATCTGATTGTTTGAACAGTGTGTTTGATAAGGTTCAAAATATACAGATTTTTTTAATGTGACACTGTGGAGAAGCGGTCAGAGCTGTTGCCTCCAAGTTCTCTTTTTCAGCCTGTCTGTAGTTTCCATGTTCTTCTCTTATATGTGTGGGTCTTCTCCGTGTGCTCCGGTTTCCAAACCGTGCACGTTAAGTTAATGGTTATCTAAATTGTCCCTAGCTGTGAGTGAGACTGTGAATGGTTGTTTGTCTCTATGTGTCCCTGGTGGACTTGTGATATGTCCAGGGCGTCCCCCACCTCTCATGCAGTGACTGCTAGAGGTGAGCACCAGCTCCCCATGACTAAAAAAAAAAAAAAAAAAAAAAAAAAGGAGAAGCAATTAAAAAGAAAACGGATGGATACAATTTTAACATGCAATATTTTACTAACATGTTTGATTTTGCAAAAGGATCTGTGTTGTTTGTGCTAACTGTGGGAAGTGTTTGGAAAAAAGGAGGCTTGTCATAAATGTGCCTAAGCAATAAAAAAAAAGTAAAAAGACTGCATTTTATATCATATTATTCCATGTTAGTGTGTCTATTTATATTTATATTTCAAAGTATTGTGTTCCTTAGATTATATCCTGCACATTTTTAGGTTTTCATGACAACAGTTGACGGGCTGAGGTTATTTTTGCTATTTTATTTTTTAAGTGGCGTCATGTTGAGCCAATGGTACGTTGCTTTGATTTAATTCAGACACAAAACTTTTGCATGAAATTAAATGAATTCAATGCAGTTCAGCGTGGCTACAGGCAGTTTGTTTTTAGCTTTTTAATCAAGTTCACCTTCAGCAGCAAATCTTCCCTCAAACCTTCTGATCTATTTTTACCCTCGGCAACCTTTCCTCTGCTTCGCTTGTGTTGCTTTAACTCGCAACTCAGGGAAAACAAAAACTTTAAAGCTTAGAAAAAAAAAGTTACCTACTTTATTTGTCTTGGCAGTTTCTTTTCTTCACTTTGGGTTGTATTTGTTGGCTTAAATGAACAGTTTGTGGTTTTTCTGCTTTCTCAGATTAAATTCGGAGCCTCTCGGGCGGCTTTAGCTGTTTCTGTCGAAGCTGAGCTGAGCCCACTGCTGCAACCTAGAACAACTTCCTGTGTGGTGAACAACTGGCCTGTAACTTGAGGTCTGACAGACACTGAGAGGTAGGTAGAGGACTTTGTCTTCCTCATCGCTGATGTTTCATGTAAAACTAAACACAGGTAGTTCAGAGAAAGAAGAAAATCGTGAGAGGCGCTGCTTATGATCTTCATTTTTTATAACCTGCAGTTTTGCTCTCCTTGTCCTGTGTTGAGCTTTCGTCACACTGCTCTCACTTCTCGTGATCTTATTTTTACCGTCGCTCATTTCACGCATCTTTAAAAAGCAAACGTCGGTTCCATAAATCAGGGTCGAGTTAATCTCCCACGGCATGGAGGGTTTCTGTTGATGGGAACGCCTTGACATTTCAACGCGAAGTGCAAACGGAAACAAGATGACATTTACTCTTTTTATTATCGTCTGCCGTCAAACATCAAGCTCAAACCAAATATGAATTTGTGGCAATATTTAATTAAAGCCTAACCTTTCAAAGTAATATTCCTATTTGATGCTTTTATTTCATAAATTAAACAACCAATGATCTTCTTGTAAAAAAAAAAAAAAAAAGTTGCACATTGCTTTTAAACAATAACTTTTAAAGCAAAGTTTCAGAACACAGTTTCTTGGCGACAGCAACTTTTAAGACACGCACACACAAAAAAAAAGCATTATGGTAAGAATTTAAAAGAGAATATGAATTTTGCAGCTTAATTTGATCCAGTTTACCTTTATCTTTGGTAATATTTTTATTATATGAACTATTTTTATTTATGGGCAGCTGTGCTGAGTGGTTAAAGCAGTCACCCTCCAATGCAAGAGTTGGGGGCTCGATTCCACCAGCAGTCACCAGCCGAAGTGCCCCTGGGCAACACATTGAACCCCTTGTTACCTCTGATGTGTGTCCCATCAGTGTATGATTGTGATAAAGCTCTAATTATTCTTTGGTAAATGAGGGCACAGACGTAAAGAGCTTTGAGTGTCTTGATAAGATAGAAAGGTGTTATACTGTATAAGTACAGTCCATTTACTATAATATTTTTAGCATGTTTTATTCTTTTTATAATGGAGGAAAGTCTGAAAGTGAACTGAGGAATGAAGCTGTGGTGCTAAAGATCACTTCATAAAATAATCACACAATTAAAGGTAAACCCTGACTTTATGTAAAGCTGGGTTTTTTTCTAACGGCACACCAGCAGTCAACCACTGGAGTCAAGTCAAATTTAATTCTTTGTGCAGGTTTGTTTGTGACAACAAACACAAAAATCAATGAATGGTTGTGCATCGGATAATCAAGTAAAAAGATTGTTTTCTATCAGACACGTGCAAAAACATCATTCTGGCAATATGCAACAATGATTAATTAAAAGCTAACCTGTACACAGCACATTTTTTTGGAAGATATGGCAAATGCAGAATAAGAAATAAAGTTTTCTTGAATTCATTTTAGGCTAAATTGTTTCTCCAATAAACTGTTGAGGTTTAAATTTTCTGCCACAGTTTGGGTTTTGGAACCTGTGGAGCTATATGTCAGAGAAAACTCAAACGACTTGTCACGATCAGCGCATCAGTTCTAGCTCCGTGGCGTTGGTGTTCAAACCGACCGACAGTATGTGCGAGAGTCTTCCTGTCTGCAGGGCGTCGGAGCTCAGGCCTGCTTCAAAGAGCGATGCAGCACAATCACACAAGGTCAGCCTCTCTCCTGTGGTTTCTTCTGCAATGGTATAGCCTGACTTCCTGTGACCGATAACCATCGTGCCTCTCATATTCTCACTGATGCTTATCGCCTGAGCCGCAAACGCCATCTCCATGAACATCTCCACCTCTTGGCCCCCAGCGACAGCTCCGTTGGCCAGTCAGTCTGGCAGGCCACTGTGTGCCCCCCACTCGCCATTCTCAGCTTGCTGCCAAAAAATGATCCCCCTCGGTCCTGGACCTGTCATAAGGAAATAAGATCCAGCGTCCCACCCAGGGGCGTGAGGTCAAACAGTGGAGGTTTTTATTCAAGGGAAAGTAATGAGCAGTTTTTCAGACTGTTCCATTCATGGACCCCAAAATTCTTGAAGCAGTAATACGTTTCTCGCTGAGGTTAAATTAAAGAGGTTTGGCTCCGAGCTCTGCAGGAAGGATGCATGTGATCAAAATGATAAACCACAGCGGTGCCGTACGATGTATCAGTAACCTTTACACAGAAAAGACAGAGTGACACAGAGACATGCTTTTGTAGAAGAATTACTCTACTCCCGCTACAAATACATCTGTAATTTTATTCAAAATGAAGATTTACACGACATTTATGTTGATCATTATTTTTTAAAAGACATTTCATGAACAGTGTAGTTGTTTTTGACATGATATTATTTCAAATAGCAGTTTAAAGTCAGTTCCGTATTAGCTGTGACATCAGTCATGGAGCAAGGAAGTTGGGGAAAGAGCAAAGTTTTCATCCATGTTTAGCTAATAATTTTCATCTTTAAATCACTTCTTGGTCTGCTGCCTTCATACATCTCCTCCTACATGTCTCTGCGTGAGTGCAGCTACAGCGTGCGCTCTTAGGACATCATTACCTGCAGTGTCCCCTCAGTGAGGACTGAACTAGACAAAAGGACATTCTCCTACTCTGCTCCTGTTTCCTGGAATATCTTACAAAAAGATCTGAAGCTCTCTACTTTGATTTCTTTAAGGAATTTAAAAACATTTGATAAGATCGTTACAAAAAAAATCAAAGTAAATTTGTTAATGTTTTTTGTATTTTACTTGTTTTATGGCAACTTGGTTTTATTGTTTTATAACACTACTTTTAATTTAGTTGCATTTTATCAGTGTTTATGGTGGTTTGTCTAAATCGGGTCTCTCTTATCCTCCTGAGTCCTCGTGACTCAGTGAGACTCACCTGGATAAATAAAGGTTGAATGAACGTTTGGGACAAAAGTTTACAACGTGGAAACTTTTCATCTGAACGCGTCTCGTCTCAGACGTCTCAGTTCGTCCTCGTTTTACTGGCAACTTTGTCTCCTGAACAGAGGATCTAAAATCAGAGGCAGCGTCACCGGTCGCCAAACCCCCCCAGAGACACCCACATGTTCCAGCTTCTGACTTAAAGAAACAAACAGAGATAGGTTCCACACAGGTTCTAGTGAGGTGGGTTCTAAACCAGCTCCAAATAGGTCCCAGAGGGGTTCTGAGCAAGTTCTAGAAAAGGTTCCAGATTGGTTCAAAACAGATCCCAGAACAGGTTCCTTTTGTGTTCCAGAGGGGTTCTGGGTGGGTTCTAGAAGAGTTAGTGATGGGATCAGGGTGAGTTCCAGATGGGATTCAAGCTCGGTTCTTCATGGGCTCTGGACTGGTTTCAGATGGGTTCCAGAAGAGGTTTTGATCCTGCAACTCAGAATGTTTTGAGCAACTCGTGTGATGAAATTTAAGAACCACTGTGAAAGTTCTGAGACATTTTGGAGACCCTGTTATGAATGACGGTGTCCAGCGGTCACGGCCCAGTGAGACTCGGGTTCTTGTGGTCAGATAAAAGCTCATATTGAACTTTTGTTAAAATTAAAATCACAGCAGAGCCCAAACCATCTCTAACGCTTTCAGTGATCTAAAGCAGGTTCTTCAACACATCAGAACAGGATGAAGAACTCCTTTGGTCCTCAGAACATCTGAATACCTTCCACAGCCAGACTTCAGGATTTATACAGTTTTGTTTTAAACTGTCCTTTTCTTTCTCTTACAATAGTGCTTAGCATATTTCTAGTTAACATTTTTCTTAGTTCATATCTTAGATGTTATTACTTTTTTCCTTTTACATTTTGTTGTTGGATGTAACTGGGACCCTGTGTACATAATTTTGTTCCATCACATGCACCACATGTGGTGCAAATGACAAATAAAAAACTTGAATCCTTGAATCCTTTATTGAGTTTTGATTTAAAATCATCTTTAAAGCTTTAAAGTTTTTGTTTGAACAGAAAAACACTGGGGATGAAGATGGAGCCTTGAGGAACGCCAGTTTTTGCAATTTTAAAAAGTTGCTTTTATTTATTGTCCTCTTTTATACAATTAGAAAAAGTTTGAAGCATTTGGAGAGAAAATTAGTTTTTGTTTCCATCAGAGAATCTTATGATAAAAAAAAACATCTCCAACTTCAAATATGTCATCTAAAGATCTTTTATTACTTTAGTTGAAGCCCCGCTACCGACAACATCAAAAAATGTGGGTGGAAAAAGGTGAAACACCCACACCTGCCTCCACCCTCACTCTCCCCACTCTGGGCCCTTGAGCAAGGCACTTAACCCCCACCATCTGCTCCCTAACAGGTCTCTGTTGAAGATGAGTTCTTGTGGCTCAATGAGACCACCTGGATAAATAAAGGGTGAATGAAAAAATAATTACAAAGTAAATAAGTAGCTCGTTCTGATAAAATGTTCTAAGCAAAAAAAAAAAAAAAAAACTCTTCAGGATGGCGTTGTCAAGAAAACAACAAAATGCCAAATAAAAAGAAAATATTTAAGTAATTTTGGGTACAACTGCTCAAACTTCTAAACCTCAGTGTAGCTTGTCTTCATGTTGGACCAGAGCCTCCCGTCCACCCCCAGAACCTCCAGCCCCTGAGTGGATCTTCATCAGACCTCATCATCACTGTTTAGCTCAGAGCTCCGTTTCTGTAAAAACAAACTCTTCGGCTCCGCGCTCACCTCGGGGTGTTGACCCAGACGATGCCGATGTGACAGAAGAAAATGCACTCCTTGTCCTTCTGGTTCTCACAGGAGCAGCGTTTCTCCCGCCGGTGGGCCGTGTGGGGGAGCTGCACGAGGGGCCCCTCCTCCACCACGGGGCCCTGCTCCACCACGGGGCCCTGCTCCACCACGGGGCCCTCCTCCACCACGGGGCCCTGCTCCACCACGGGGCTCATGACAGAAGCTGGTAAAAAGAAATAAGTTATATTTTTTTAAGATTTATTATCTGTTAAATAACTTCTTTATTCTGTTCTCACTGGAAAAGTAAACAGATGTTAAAAAAAGTTTAATTCTTAAGTTTTGATGTAAAAGTTGTAAAAAAATTTATCCTTTTTTCCAACAACTAATTCTTTTCATATGGAGGATTTCTAACGAATAATTTAACAATAAATGAATAATAATTTAAACTGAAACGTTGACCAAAACGTGGTCTGAGTTTGAAGTTTTAAATATACGGCATATGGACTCCTCCCCTCCTGCTTAAGCCCCTCCCACTTCGGCCCCTCCCAGCAGAGATGAGCTATAATCAAGAGAAAGAACTAATAATGTACAGATGGAAACATGAAAATAAAATGTTACACAGTCATAAACTTTTCTTGGAGTCAGTGCACATCATGGACCGATCACGTGCACAGCTGATCTGACACACGGGTGTTTCAGAACCAGCATCCTGAGCCCATAAACCCGGCAGAGCCCACAGCCGGGCTTTGATGTTGCTTACAGAGCACGCAGGAATGTTGGGGATCTAACGAGGCTTTACACGCCTCGCAGGGGAACAAAATTACCTCCAACCCACCAGGAACATGGAGGTCTCAGCGTTAGGTCCGTTTCCCAGAAAACCAAAGACCTGAGGTGGGTATTCTCGTAGCGGCTCCAAGGAAGTTATTAGTTTGACCAAAGTTAAAATAAGTCGCGCGGCAGTCGCTCTGTTGTTTAATTTTAGAATATTTAACGAGTTTTCACCAACGTTTAAGGACAAGAGGTAGTTTTAAACTTGGAGTCAGGCGGAGGTGGTGGTTAGGACGTCTCCTCGTGAGACGCCGGAGGGACGAGGGGAGCTTCACCCTGAATGAATCCAGCTGCTGATCTGAGCCACGGTGGACCAGATCACACTGGGTCCAGACCTGCAGTGACGAACCAGAACTTGGTTGTCTTGGCGAGGACTTCAGGTGTGCATTAAAGGTACCACTGTGTTACGCAACACGTCTCACCGGGCCCGACTGTCGGTGACGAGACACGAAACTGAAAAATTCTCACACAGATCCAGTGCAGAACCCCCAGGGCCTTCAACACCCTCAGAGAAGGCCGAAGAATTCAGCAGATATGAAATAATATTTTAAAATTTGGATTCAATATTTGTTTTATGAAAATAAACATTTTTAGTGTAGTCTTTCTTTGCTGCGTGCAAATTTCTTCCATTTTCTGGAAACTCCTTTGCAGATGAGCAATATTTTTATTTAATTCATGATCCAATCAGATTCTTTCAGATGTTTGTCTCCAGGCAGAAACAGAAGGAGCTCTGACTGGTCGGGACTTCACTGTCAGGAAAGAAGGCCGAGGTCAGCAGGTGGAGTTGGTTTAATAACTGACAGGAACATTAACCAATCACGGTGCTGATGTAGAGTGGGCGGAGCCAAAACACAGAGGACTTCAGAAAGGCCTTGCAATGCGTCTTCCTCAGTGTGTCAATGTGAATAATCAAAATTACACGTTGTGCTTGAAAGCAAAAGACTGAGTGAGCTGCAAGGCCTTCTGGGTAATCTTGGCATAGAAATGGGTGGACTCCTGTCCACAGTGCTCTGGTCCACCTGACCACAGGTGCTCTGGTCCACCTGTCCACAGGTGTTCTGGTCCACCTGTCCACAGGTGGTCCACTCCTCATGATCATACTGCTCTAGCCCTCTCAGGTCTGAAAGATTCCTTGAGGACTCTTCAGAACAGTCCAGTGTTTGGTTCTGATCCAGTCTTGGGTGTTGTAGCTGTGTTCTGGGTCATTATCCTGCGACTGAGACAAGGTCTGACTCTGAGGAGCACACGTCACTCCAGAGGGACTTGGTGGTCTTGAGATTTCATCGTACCCTGCTCACATTCAGGACATCCTGACCCAGAAGCAGCAAAGCAGCTCCAGAACAGAACCAAAGCATCAGAGGTTTCCACAGAGTAGCAACTATAGAACGTTACAAAATAAATCACTTAAATTAATGTTGTCATTGATTTAAATGAGGTTCTGCTCTGAGCTTCGACCCATCAGAACACGATGACGAACTCCTCAGAACATCTGAGCTGGTTCCAGAGGACCAGCCGGACTGGTCAGCATCAGTGGGACCACATAGTGAGTTTAATTAGATTTCAGACGTGTTTAGCATGAAAACTAAACTCGGCTCCATCGGTCAATATTTACTCAGAAAATTCACCGACTTCATGTTTTATGTTTCTATAAAATTGACTTTAAATTAAAAAGGTATTATGGGAGAAAACCGTAGAATGGCCGGTCCCGGCTGGAGCAGCTCTGGTTTATTTATGTTCCACTAAACAGAAGTAATGAAAAAATAATGGAGCTACCGTTCTGCTCCAGGACGACTCGCGGGTCACCCAGATCCAGCCAGCATGCTGTTGCTTTAACGCCTTTATCAGTTTGAGTGATCAGGGGGGTCAGGGTTATTAATTATTGACTGAAATATTCGTACAAGATGTCTGACGTGTAAGGAAAACAAAAACATTCCTGGGATGAGCTCGGTTCTGGTAACACGGATCATTACAAGCCTGAGGTGTGACCCAGACTTCCTGGGCCCGGTTCGGTCCTCTCACTGTGAGGACGGGAGGAAAACACACCTGCTGATGTGAAACTGCAGGTTTTCCTCTCGGATCGACTCCGTCAGGTTGAGGCAGGAATTCCTCTGATTGGTCACACTCCGACAGGGTTTCAGAGAAAACACCGTCTCAGTCTCCTCATCCAAAGAACCAGAACTGCCGACCTCCCAGTCGGTTTTCACTGAACCTTCCAAACCAAACCAAGCTGAAGTGTTGGGTTCAGCAGGAGGGTTTGAACCCTCTGTCCGTTTCTTGCCAGCGGCACACAGAGGCACCCTACTGCTAAGCATTATGTCAATGTCAATTTATTTCTATAGCACATAAAAACAACAGAAGCTGACCAAAGTGCTTTACAGTTAAGACAGATAAAAAAAAAGAGTAAAAATGCATCTAGTGCCACCAAAACATAATAAAATTAACAATAATATAACACACAACAACTACAATTGTATCTATTCAGGTTTATTAAATGTATCTATTGTTTTACATTTAGCCAAATTATAGAATCTTAAATTGTTTAAGATTAAATAAACTATACACACAAATATACATCCTCAAGGTTCTGTGCTTGGACCAGTTCTCTTTATATAATGTGAATTGTATGTGAAACTGCTGTAGAGGAAATGGGGCTGTAAATATATTGTTAATTATCAGTTATGAGTTAAGGTAATAAAATATGCATGTAATATGCAAATAATCTCATTGTGTGTGGGCACCACCTCCTCTTAGAGAGGAAAAATCAGTCTATTTACCCCAAAACAATGTAAACTGAACGTGAGTTCTTTTCTCGTGTTTAAAGGGCATCAATTTAGTAATACACACAGATATGCCAAAATAATCACAAATTCTGTTGAATTTTATGTATTTTATTATTTAAAAAAATCTGATGCAAATATATGGTGAAAATCATACATGACAAAGATAACTGAATATCCAATGATGCTGAATCAATGGTCTAATTGATGAGGAAACTTAAAGGCAGACTTAGGACTGTTTTGTTTCTAAGCTGAACTCTGGTTGAGTTTAATGTGCAATTATTGTGATGTAAGGTCAAAACTGTGTCTAAGGTGAGCGATAGCTTGTCTGATAATTTATGTAAGATCACCAGAACGGCGTTGAAAGTCTCTGTCCTACCAGGATGAAGATGATCAGGAATGATTCTGACAGCTGCTAAATGATACCAGCAAGGCCTGAGATGTTCTGGTGACTGAGAGGCTGAAATCTCCTCAAAGCTCACCGTCATTGATTAGAAGGACGAAGGTCTGGCCACTGGCTCTGGAAGTCAGCTGGGATTTACCACTCTGCGGTGTGATGGTTGCCTGGCGGACAGCTCTCTGGTCAAAGCCAGCCTGGTGCTGGTCAAGTGCAGAAGCTGGGTTTCTCCTCGCTCCCAGTTCTCTGTTGAAGTGGGCTTCTCTCTGGAGCGTGTGTGTTTTCTCCCAAAAGTGCTCTGTGTGAGGTGTGTCTCAAAAGAAGTGTTTTCTTAGAAGTTTTTTTTTTCAGAAGCAGGTTTCTCCACTCGTCTCTGCTCGAAAGTGAAGTTGTCTCCCTAAAGTGAAACTTGACTGTGTGTGAAGCAGATAAGACGCATTCACCCTGGGAGGAGGTGTGGTTTTAACTTTTGCTTGTTTTCATAAATCTAACGTCCTGTTTTCTCTGCCTTAGAAGTTTTCTTATTAAAAGAGAAAATAAGACAAATGTATTATCTTACAGAAATATTACTTAAAACACACATTTTCATGAATAAACATTCAGCATGGAATAAATCAAAAATTTCATATTTTAATTAATAACATGCAATGTTTCAACCAAAGTTGTCACTGTCCATCTGTCCATCTCCTGTAAAAGAATGTCTGTTTGAACAAAGGCTTCTTATGGTCTTATCTTCATGGGAATGAGACAAAGAAATACTCCTTTTCAATAAAGGGGAGATATCATCATAGCCAGTTCAGATGTTTTTCAAACTCCGAGGTCAGTTGAACACAAAGCTTTCATTAAAACGGTCTGTCCGTTTCAAGGAAAATGAGTTCATGTTGCAGTGAAGTTAACACAGTGACAGTTTTTATATTTGTAAAACAATGACTGTTCATTCCAAAGGGAATAGAAAAATCTTGTTTTTAACTATTTAAAACACAAAACACAGAAATTATGTTTGTTTAAAGTGAGATGAACTGTTTTCTGAGATGAGGTGAAGTGTTTCTGAGGTGAGGTGTTCCCCATACACTGCAAATGGCTCATTAAATCATTTATGGTTCCTCTGATGGATCGCTGGGGAGGCTGTGGCTGAGTGGTTAGAGCAGTCATCCTCTATTTCAAGAGTCGGGGGTTCAATTCCACCAGCAGTCACATGCTGAAGTGTCCCTGGGCAAGACACTGAACCCCTCATTGCTTCTGATGTGTATCCCATCAATGCATGAATGGGATCTGAAACTCTTATTAGTCTTTGTATAGATTTAGTAGAGTGCTGTATGAATGGTAGATGAGGCACAGATTGTGTTGTAAAGAGCTTTGAGTATCTTGATAAGATTAAAAGGTGCTATACAAGTACAGTCCATTTATATACCCTTTGATTTAGTAAAATTATCTTCCATCTATCCAGGAAAAAGAAGACATTATCTGTAGAAAAATAGGAAGTTGTAAGCAGAAAACAGGAACAAGTTACCTTAAGTGAAGAGGCTCTCTCAGAAAAGACGAAGCTCTCTGCAGAAAAACAGGAAAACAGACCTAGTGGCAGTCAAAGATCATTTTAAAAATGACAGTGAGGTTGAACATGTGATCTGGCTGCATCCAGGACTGTTGCTATGCAGAAATTACAAGGTACGCAATGAACAGACAAATGTATAAAAATGGCTCAGCATTAACGATAGGTGCTGAAGCACCTGGAGAGTTTTAAAGAACAGTTCACTGACGCATTCAGTAATTAAAAGGAACTTGGATATCCGAAGAGAAAAATAATTTTTCTCAGCTCAGCCCGGACATGAAAGCTAACTCAAGTTCCCAGATTGGATTTTATTGAATGCAGTATGAAATATTCTTCACAAGCAACTGAAGGATGATTGTCACCAGCTTCATCAGTCAAGGATCCCCTTTGACAAGGGGTCTTCGAGGAGAGATGGTATGACACGTACTAATGAGCTGCTGCCTCTCAGCGCGCAGGTCCCTGGTTCAAATCTCGGTCCGGGGGCCTTTCTGGGTGGAGTTTGCATGTT
>JARVGQ010000210.1:33753520-33764513 GCA_031762355.1 Hypsolebias martinsi
GTGGCCCCCCCCCCCCCCCCCCCAGGCTGCAGGATGAGGGGGATGAGCAGCGCGAGGTCACAGAACCAGACCCATCACACAGAGCCATCTGTGTCTGGAGGGTTGGACGGCAGCCGGCAGAACCTCCGCCTCCAAGTGGGAGTCCAGATCGGATCAGATCAGCCTGACAGCTTCAGAACCACAGAGCCCCCCCCACCCCCACTTTTTAAATTTGAATATTTCAGCTGAAGGCCGACCCGACTCCTCTGCTGCTTTAACTGAAGAAGTTCTGCTCGTGTTGACACTTTGCTCGTCCCGCTTTCTGCCCCCAGGTCGCTCCGGTTCAGTGAAGCTGAAGGACGACTTCCTGGACCGACTCGTGTAGAAACCGTTCAGACAAAGTCCAAACGGGCCGTGTTTCAGAACCGTGTTCATCTGGAACCAAACGGACGCTTAACTCATGGATATTTGAACCAACGAGACAGATTCCTGTGAAGGTTCTGCTGAAAAGGTTCCATCGCTTGAACCAACGCAGCTGAGTTTGAACAGTTTGCTGAAATCAGCAGAAATGAAGAAGAAGCTGAAATAAACTGAGAGAAGCTGAAATCAGCAGAAGAAGCTGAAATAAGCAGCAAGAAGCCGAATAGATGAGGGGAAAAAATCTGAAATCAGCAGAAAGAAGCTAAAGGAACATAAAAAGTTGAAATAAGTATTAAGAAGCACAAATAAAATAGCTGAAAAAAAGGCTAAAATAAAAGCTGAAAAGAGCTTAAGGAAACTGAAATCACCACAAACAAACTAAAAGGCTGAAGCAGAACAACAGCTGAAATGAGCAGTAACAGGTTGTAAACAGCTAAAGGTTTTAAAGGAGGCGAAGAGAACGCCATTCATTTTCAATGAGGAAAACGTGGCTGACGAAGCTAAATGTTTTAAAAAGTACGAACAGCTAAAGTCCCAGCAAGAACGTCCTGAATGAGCCGAACGTTTTCAAACAGAACAAAAACTGAGGAAGGAGTTAAGAGCTGAAAAACATGCGGCACAAAAACTGATCGATATGAAGAGCCAGAAACATTCAGCTCAACGACGAGCGAAAAGTCTGAACCTGCAGGCGAAACCACCGGACCTCCCGTTGACGAATGACACACAGACTCGGTTCTGACCCAGTTAGTGGGGTCCAGTAAACCTGGAACAGGTAAGTAAGCCCCGCCCCCTTTAAAAACAACTATTTCACCGTCACAGGTTCAGGAAGCAAGAGCTTCATCCTAAACACGTTCTATAAGTGGAGTTACTGCAGAAGTACCATGGATCAGTGCAGAGGTATCATGGTTAACAGCAGAAGTACCGTGGATTATTTCAGAGGTACCGTGTGTCACTGCAGAAGTACCATGGATTATTTCAGAGGTACCGTGTGTCACTGCAGAAGTACCGTGGATCACTACAGAAAACTTTAAAGTGTCAAAACTAAGCAATGGGAGCAAGTTTTCTGGTTCTTCTGACAACAAGAACACAGTCAAGTTAATCCTGCACCACAGTAAACTCTGTAATGTTTCTGTTGTAGACCTCAACTGTTGCATTTGTATCTTCTCTGTTAGTTTACATCGTGTGCGATTCCTTGGTCCTGAAACTCTGGCACAACAATTTCCTGCAGGATCAATGAAGTTTGTCTGATCTTAAAATGATCCATGTTTCATCTGAAAACCCTCGGCCGGCGCCGCAGACAGCTCAGCTGCCAAAGTAGATAAACATCTGATCACGCGTGTTTATTAATGTGCTGCAGTTTTTTAATAAACATTAGATTACAAACATTAAAATATGGCGTTGAACTGGATTATTGGAAGCTGCAAAAACATGCTGCGCACACGAACCTCGAAAAACTAACTGCATCTGTCAACTCGTCACCAAAACGTTCTATCCAGATGTGAAGAGCAGAAACACACGGGTTGGTCGGCTCGACCCAAAACACAGAGCCGCTGCAGCTGGACGGTGCTGCTGCTGCAGCTGGACGGTGCTGCTGCAGCTGGACGGTGCTGCTGCAGCTGGACGGTGCTGCTGCAGCAGCTGGACGGTGCTGCAGCAGCTGGACGGTGCTGCTGCAGCTGGACGGTGCTGCTGCAGCAGCAATGGACGGTGCTGCTGCAGCTCGGGTCAACCCATTAGAAACATTTACAAAACAGTCATTTTTAAGCAGTTGTGACATGAAGGTAAAAAAATCAAGTTGACACATTTTCAACAATTCAGCAAAATATCTTCCACACTCCTCCGTGGGCTGAGTGGTCAGAGCAGTCGTCCTCCGATGCAAGAGTTGGGGGTTCAATTTCACCAGCAGTTACATGTTGAAGTGTCCCTGGGCAAGACACTGAACCCCTCATTGTCTCTGATGTGTGTCCCATCGGTGCATGAATGTGATCTAAAGCTCTGACTAGTCTCTGTATGGATCTAGTAGATTACTGTATGAATGGGTCACTGCGACACAGATTGTTGTGAAGAGCTTCAGATGTTGCTCAGACAGGAAGCAGCTGTATCAGGACGGTCCATCTATATTACAAATAACTGAACGGGTTTTTTCTGGAATAATAGTTGATCAGAGTGAAGCACACTTTGAGTGTTTGTTGCTGTTCATCCCGGCGCTGCTGCAGTTCTTGCCTTCAACAGCAGGTGGTGCTAAAGAGAAAACTGCAGCTATAAAGAGCGCAGCCAGAGCCGGAGTCTAACGGTAGAAGAAGAATCCACCGGATCCTCCAGAAACAGCAACTGAAACGGGTTTTATCTGAACAAAGTGCTGATAAAATGACGCGTGTGGCTCGAGCCCGAAGCTGCATCGACTCACGACCGTCGTGTCTGTGAAGTCGTGCGAGTCGCTCATCTTCTCGTCTGTTCTCCACATCGGACTTTAAATCAACTCTCACAAAGAAATCTGTCCAGTTTTTATGACTTCGGTGAAGGAAGGTGATTAAAAAGATTTTGATTCACTACAAGAACAAACGATTCAGAACACGAGTCAAAGTGGATCAGAACGTTGTTCTGAGGGCGGATCACATTTTTACCGTACGGTTCAGTTTGAACAACGTTCGCCTGTCAAAGTAAAAGAAAACAGATTTAAAATAAAATCAAATCTGTCAGAAGTTGTTTAGACTCAACATCTGACTGTTGGTCCGGGTGACCGCGGTGAAGCGAATTAATTTTATTCTTTAATCCGACTGTTAAAACTCAGAGAGTCGATTAAAACATTTTCTATTAAAGTAAGACCCGAAGAACCACCGACCAACAGAAACAACACTTCCGGTTCTACGTTCTAGATCCTTCAGAACCTGATTTTTTTTCTTTCTAAGAGCTACATGTACAGTAAAAACCAGAACATCCTGGAGTTCCTGGGCCCGGTTCAGAACCTGAGGGCAGCTGACTTCATCTGGCACCAAGGACCGGTTCTAGGATGTTCTCGTTGGTTGGCTGAATCCGGTTCCACATCAGAACCAAAAGACCAAAACCTGATCCTGAAGCTGGGTCTGGAGGACTAAGAGGAAACGCTCTGAAGCGTTTAGCTCCACGAACCAGAAGTGATTCTGAGTTCAGTTTGTTTTCAGGGGAATAAACCAGACTCTGATCCAGCAGGTTCTTCACCTGATCCAGTTGGATCCAGCAGGTTCTTCACCTGATCCAGTTGGATCCAGCAGGTTCTTCACCTGATCCAGCAGGTTCTTCACCTGATCCAGCTGGATCCAGCAGGTTCTTCACCTGATCCAGCAGGTTCTTCACCTGATCCAGCGGGATCAGTTCTCAGATTTTATTGATGATCTAAAGATCAAACAGGTTTAATTCATTCAGATTAGGAAGGACCTGACTACTTCCTGGAGAGCTGGCTTCAGGGTGGGTTTTGGAGGTTCTGGTCCAGGCAGTCTGAAGTTCTGGAACCTGTTGGTCCATTTCTTCAGTTAAAAAACTGACTTTAGTGTTTTTAAATTAATCCAAACCATCAGAACCAGAACTGTGAGTTCTGCTGGTACCAGAACATTTTCACTAAAGCTCCCACCACTGACGCGCACGGTGTTCAGTTTCAGTGGGACCTGGACCCGGTCCAGACTTCAGAACCATCAGTCATTCTAAACGGGTCGCAGGACACTGGACCGAGCCGTTTCCAGAACTTTTAACAGCATTACACGTTTTGAACACACAATGTTGAACTGATGCCAAACATCCACAAAACTGGACCAGAACCAGCTGTTGGACCAGAAAACAAAGCGTCTGGAGCAGAACCTCCTGGTTCCGTTTGGGTCCAGCTCAGATCCACTTCAACACATTTTCTCTTAAACTGAATCAAATCTTTTTCATCTTTAAGCTTGTGGACCAGCAGAACTCCACCAGGCAGCTGAAGCTCAGCAGCTGAAGCTCAGCAGCTGAAGCTCAGCAGCTGAAGCTCAGTCAGAATCAGCTGAAGGTCCGAACACACGAGAGTAAAAGCTGAAGACTCACAGCAGCAGCTGATCCTCCCTCAGGATCATGTCTCCTGGAGCTGGGCTGGAACTGGTCGAGCTCCTCAGGTCCACAGCTTCTGGATGAGGAGCACAAAGTCCCGAGTCTGAGCAGGGTCCGCTCCTTTCACCCGCCCGGACTCACCTCCGGGGGAGGCGGGGTTACAGGGAGGTTCAGAAGACAAATGAAACTTTTGATCGTTCCGTCCAAAATCAACTCTTTTAGAAGAATCAACCAAAAATAGTTTAATTTTTATTTTATGACATATTTACTTGGGGGGGCTGCAATGCCCAAACACTACTACAGATTTTTCGACCTGGGGGGCTCCAGCTGCTGCAGACCCCTCAGGCTGAACACTCGTCATGAATGTTTTTTATTATATTTATTAAATTTTTATTTCTGTAATAATTTTCCACAGACTTTGTTGTGATGGACAACTTGTCCTGTCCAGTGTCCACGATGGACTTTCTGTTCGTCTCACTGAGTTTTGTCTTCTCTGATCTCCAGACTTTTGCATCACGTTCACCAGGATGTCTCGCAGGTGAGCCTTTGGTGGACGCCTCACCTGTCCTTGGTGGACACCTCACCTGTCCTTGATGGACACCTCACCTGTCCTTGGTGGACACCTCATAGGTGAGGATTTTCCTTTCAACCTTGTTTGACGTCCAACGCATGAATTAAACCAGATGGACCTGCTCGGTTCTGGACTCTGTTGTCTTGAGAGGAGGGACATCACTTTGGACGAACTTTGTTTAGGCTAAAAGCCATGCACTCTCTGAGACCTGCCCAGGTGTCCCTGTGATGGACTGAGACCTGCCCAGGTGTCCCTGTGATGGACTGAGACCTGTCCATGTGTCTCTGTGATGGACTGAGACCTGTCCAGGTGTCTCTGTGATGGACTGAGACCTGTCCAGGTGTCTTTGTGATGGACTGAGACCTGCCCAGGTGTCTCTGTGATGGACTGAGACCTGTCCAGATGTCTCTGTGATGGACTGAGACCTGTCCAGGTGTCCCTGTGATGGACTGAGACCTGTCCAGGTGTCTTTGTGGTGGACTGAGACCTGCCCAGGTGTCCCTGTGATGGACTGAGACCTGTCCAGGTGTCTCTGTGATGGACTGAGACCTGCCCAGGTGTCTCTGTGATGGACTGAGACCTGCCCAGGTGTCCCTGTGATGGACTGAGACCTGTCCAGGTGTCTTTGTGGTGGACTGAGACCTGTCCAGGTGTCCCTGTGATGGACAGTAATCTTGATTGTTCTCGTCTTTTTGTTGCGTCGAGGGAGAACGAGCAACGTTTGGACTCAGGAGCTGAACTCGTCTCTGACCTCACACAAACTGACCTGGGTCCAGCTGTGACGAGGCGACACATCATTTGAATTTAAACTTCAGCTTCCAGCTTCCTGCCCGATAACGGCGTCAGGACGCTGCACAGATTTGCATGGCGTAGGCGGAAAACTACCGGAGGTTAAAATCACAGAGGAAAAACAAAAGTTTGTTGGAGTTTCTCATCTTCAGCTGCAAAAAATAAAAACTAAACAAAAACTTCCTGCATAAATAAAATCTGACAACAGTTCATCTTGTTTGAAGTTCAATGAACAGCTTGGGAATCATTATCTTACCTGTTGTAGATCAATGTTTGGACGCCTCCGTTTGAAGAAATGAGTTTATTTTTGACAGGACTGAGGAGCCAACGGCTGGTCACAATGCAGCTAAAACTAAAAAAAGCTTTCGGCTGTTTTTGTGTTTTGTAAACGTTCCAAATACTTTAATAATGTTTTTATTAAAAAAAAACTAAATAATGTTTATATTCTTCTACCTTCAAGAACGAGTGACGTCGTTAAAGACCTTCAGTGTTTGTAAAAAGGTAAAGCCCAGCTGTTACTCTTCAGTCCAGTCTGAAATGAAACATCTGTCCGATCTGAAATGAAACATCTGTCCAATCAGAAATGAAACATCTGTCCAGTCTGAAATGAAACATCTGTCCAGTCTGAAATGAAACATCTGTCCAGTCAGAAATGAAACATCTGTCCAGTCTGAAATGAAACATCTGTCCAGTCTGAAATGAAACATCTGTCCAGTCTGAAATGAAACATCTGTCCAATCAGAAATGAAACATCTGTCCAATCAGAAATGAAACATCTGTCCAATCAGAAATGAAACATCTGTCCAATCAGAAATAAAACATCTGTCCAAATTGAGACAAAGTTATTTACACAAAGACAAACTATATTCTTTTTACAGAACCCAGCTTCAAAAGATATAAAAATATTACTTTAATTCATATAAATTCATATTTTGTTTGTGAAGTTAAATATGACAAGTTTGGATTTTGTCTTTTGGTTTACAGTAATGCTTTAAAAACAATACAGTAATCATTTTTCCTTAATAGGGCGTGGCCAAAAAATGAGGGCGTGTCTTGAATGGTGGGCGTGGTCTAAAGGGTGGGAAGGATCCAGATTAGCCTAAAGGTAAAAAGAAGCTGCTGCTGTCGGACAATAAATGTTTTCAGCTCAGACGTTTCTGTTACGTCAGCTCGTTTTGGCTCCTGGACCTTTAATTTGACTCCAGAGCCGAAGGTGTCGTTTTCTGCTGCAGGGCGGAGACAGCACGAATCAAAAAGTTTCGCTAACAGTAAACAGATGGAGGGAAACCATTTGAAGTACGAGTCTACAGGAAGCGGTTTGTTCGTTTCTCTTTGAATAAAATCTGTTTTATTTCAGCCGGAAAACTCGGAAATGAAACTCAGAAAAACGATTTTTAATTTTTAAAACTAAACCATCCGCGACTCAAAATAACACAAGACTACTTCAAACCTAAAAATATGATTTTTTTTTTTGTCATTATAACAAAGTTTGATTATTTTAAAACAAATTATTAGTTAACAGCTGTTTGATTAAGTTCAATGAAAATCAGTTCAAAGTTTTTTAATTTGATGCAAAATAAAAACGGGTCAGTTTCATCGTAAAGACGTTCATTTGACCCCAAAAAGAAACGAAACGACTGGCGAAACTAAAGATGAGATTCTGAGGATGATGATGATGATGAAGAGCTCATTTCTCACGGTTAAACTGGGCATTCGATAAAATCATCCAATTACTGGATGATCCGGTGTTTTACACTCCGGTTCATGATGTTTGTGATTTTAGTCTAAAACACATCTGAGGCATTTAAACTATCACGTTCTGCAGTTTCACATCAGTTATTTACATAAAACACTTTGTTTGACGCACGACTAACAGCAGCAGTTAGCTGTATCACTTCCTGTTCACTTGGGAACCTCCAGTCAGAACGTGATGAACTTTTTTTATGCACCGACTCTTTAAAGGTTTGTAATGCAGCCATCTGTTCAGGACTGGCGCAGTTTTAGGTTTGGAAGTGACCCACTTCGGTCCCGGTCTGGTCCGGACCAGATGTCGAGGGCTGTGACGTTGGAGACTAAAACCTTCAGGAAACTCTTCATTTGTTGCAGCCGCATCAAATGTTTGCGAACAGCAAGCCGCACAGCCACCAGCTGAGACTGGCCGTTGACGTCGTTTACTTTCTGTTCAGGTCAGATATCTTTAGAAACCAAGACCTGGACCAGGTTTTAGTTCATCCTAATCGCCAGCGTTGTGAAAAAATAAATAAATAAATAAAGCATCCGGAGAACTTTCCAAGATTCCCTCATGGATTTCGGATGAAACCTCTGTACGGCTTTTTGGAGAATTCACTAAAATCTTCTTGAGTTTTTTTTTTTATTTAAACTGATTTTTGATTTAATGTTAAACTAACATGAACATGGAGGTACAAGATGGCCGCAGTTTGATGAGCTGCGTCCTGCCAGGTTCCCGTCCATGGGGTGCTGTTTGTAAAGTTACACAGTCAAAAATTAACAGCAATATTTTTGGTTTATTTAGCCTTTTATAAGAAAAAAATATATTTTTCAATCATATTTTCACCATGTTATTCAAACATTTATAAATGTCACAGTTTCAAACTAAATATCTAATTTACAAGCTAAATATTTAGTTTACAAACTAAATGTTTATGTTCAAGCTAAATGTTTACTTTACAAACTAAATATTTAACTTGCTAGCTAAATAGTTAGTTTGTAAACATTTAACTTGCAAGCTAAATATTTAGTGAACTAAACATTTAACTTGCAAGTTAAATGTTTAGTTAGTGAACTAAATATTTAACTTGCAAGTTTGTAAGTTAAATATTTAGTTAGTGAACTAAATATTTAACTTGCAAGTTAAATATTTAGTTTGTAAACTAATTTAGCTTGTAAATTAAATATTTAGTTTGGAACTATGAAATTTATACCATGTTTTCATGGTATAAATTTTCACCTTGTTCGAATAACATGGTGAAAACATGACTTTGAAAAATAATATTTTTTTCTTTTGAAAGTCTACATAAATCAAAATATTGCTCTCAGTTTTTGAACGTGTAACTTTACAAACGGCACCTGTCGGCCCTGCTTGAAAAGCTACTTTTGATAATCATATTCTCGCTGCCTCTGTGTTGGATTCTTCCTCTGAGATGGACGTTGTGATACGGCCTCTATGTTACAAGAATCTAAAGCGGCCAGGTCTGTGTCCACTGGGGCCATTGATACAGCTGGAGCGTGGGACCTCAGGAGCAGGTGCGTCGACCACGCCCTCGCCGAGCTCTGGAGAGATGGTCAAGTCGGCTCTGAAGTCAGACATTCTGGCTTCAATTAAATCTGAAGTCAGAGCAATAATTAGGATGAAGATGAAGGCAGCTCTGGCAGAGGATGTATTTGTATTAGGAGCGAGCTGCAGGCGATCAGGGCGTAGGTTTCTGGAAACACCTTGGCCCTCAGAGCAGAGTTTGACCAGGTGAAGCTGAGTGTTACAGAGGCTGAAAACGGACTGTCTTTATGCTCCCGTGAGGTGGGAGCTCTGTGTGGGACCGTGGTGGGGTTGAAGGATGAGGTGGACGGCCTGAGAAGAAGGCTTGAATCTGTGGAGGGAAATATGAGCCAGAACAATATTGGGATCATTGGAGTTCCTGAATCATTGAGCTTGTGCACCCCTACAGTGATAGCTAAGATGCTAACAGAGGTGTTAGCATTTAAAAAAGCATTTTATTAAAGGCATCTTTTATTAATAAACATTGAAGTATTTTACTTTAAAATGTATTTGGGTAACATTTGGTTTTGGGTATGGCGAGCTTGATGGGGTTCTAACATGACAAACAAAAAAATAATCACATGACGGTGAAAAAGTGTCCAACTGAATAAAATCTAATCGATATGAATTCAAAACTGAATTTCTGTTTCCAGAGAATAAAACCTTTTGTATTTTTATCAATGACTTTGATCAAATAAAGTAAAATGAAATATGTGACACTTTAAATAGTTGTGATCATGTTGCACGTTCCAGATTCCTTTAATTTTGCCCACGAGTGAAACAAAGACACATGGGGACTTCAGGGACAGCAGCAAAGTTTAGAAAGAACCTGAACCTTTGTCCTGCAGGTGTGTTCCCGCTTCAACACACCTGATTCAAATTGATAAATTAGCTTCTCAGCACCTCATCAATACTCGATGCCTGTTCACTTAAATCAGATGTGGTAAAGCTATAAAAATGTATGGAGACTAAATGGTTCATCCCTCAGGGCTGTGTCTCGGACAGATTATTTTCCAGTTTTTAACAATGTCTTTCAGATGATGTTCATCAGATGGTGACAGTTTTCTACCAGCTTGTATGAGATTCTCATCACAAGTGTGACAGTAAAATAAACCTGTCTTCAAAGGATTGTATGTTCAGTAAGTGGTCTGTCATAACAATATGACATAATGTTCAGGCACTAACAGGAGAAACAAAACCAACATGAACACGTGATCAGAAATCAGCCATTTAACCCATAAACTGATTCAGCCAGGAGTTAAAATTAATAAGTTCATAACGTGTCAAAGTGACGACATGCTTCATGTTCTGTTGTTCATCCGTCCACCCCGACGACGCAAAGTGTTCTCTTTTGTTCAGGGATTTTTTTTTTTTTGGTCTTTAAATGTTGACGAGAATCTGACTGAAGACTCCGGTTTTTACCGGAGTGTTGAAAGATTGAAGGCAGGTTTTAACTGCAGGTTTGTGGTTTTGTTTTCCCTCCAACCACGGCCGGCTGCTTCCTTTAAACTAAACCACACGATGAACACACACATCGTAAAACATGTGCAGGTGGTGGGAGAAGAAGCAACACTTCTCAGTTTCAGGGTTTTAATTCATAACTGAAGAGCAAGAGCTGGTTGGATTATTATTTTAATTTCATGACAAATATAATTTACAAAAAAACAAGATCACTTCTACAGCTGTGCAGTTTCCTCTTACAAACCAAAGACATGCAGAAAGACCTGTCCATGTGTCCCTGTGATGGACCGAGACCTGCCCATGCGTCCCCATGATGGACTGAGACCTGTCCAGGTGTCCCCGTGATGGACTGAGACCTGTCCAGGTGTCCCCGTGATGGACTGAGACCTGTCCAGTTGGCCCTGTGACGGACCGAGACCTGTCCAGGTGTCCACGTGACGGACCGAGAC
>JARVGQ010000210.1:33799959-33813452 GCA_031762355.1 Hypsolebias martinsi
TCTTCACCTCTTTCCCACACTCCCCATTTTCCTGGACAGTGATTTAAAATTCTCCAGTTGACCTTTAAATGTCCATAAGAGCCTTGCATCTTCATGTCCCTCTGACCTACTTCAATCAGATGTTCCTTCTCTGACCTGAGATCATCAGATCAGCTGCTTCTGGTTGAAGCTCAGAGCAGATCAGATTTTTTTCAGTCGCAGCCCCAAACTCTGGAACAACCTGCCCCCAACATTAGACCCCCACCACACACACACACACACACACACACACACACACACACACACACACACACTTCCTGTTTTCAAATCTCTTCCAGAAAACTCTCCTGTATTCCCTGATGTTTAACACAGTGTGATTTGATGTATGTTATTGTGTTTTTATATTTTTCTTTTGATGCTTTTAACTACATTTTATTTTTTCTTTAATTACTGCCTTTGCTCTTATTGTTAAGCTCTTTGGTAACAGCTGCTGTTTTAAATGTGCTTTATAAATAAAGTTGACTTGACTTGTTAGTGGTTTTTGCAGCGCAGCAGGACATTTCCACTCTTTCTGTTACTTTATGAGCATGTTCCTGTTGGATGTTTGCCTGTTTTAGATAAAAAGTGGTTTAAACCTGAGAGGAGTATTTACATTTTCTTCTCTTCTATTCCATCTTGTTGTCCGTCCTAACTCAGTATGGTTTTGAATGCTCTATAAGTGTCTTCCTGTTTCCTGTAAGTCACAGCGCTCCTGTCGTATCGGTCATGTATATTTCCTGATGAATGGTTTAATTTCTGATTTGCTCACTGGGACTTGTAGTTCTTTGGACTTTCTCTTAACTACTTGTTCTTTCAGGGTGTCTGCTTCCATTTCCCTCCACATTAACGTGTGCTGGAACCCAAAGGAATTGCACTTTTATGCCTTACAATGCAATCAATATTTTATTGACAACATATTTTCTGATTGACGAATTATCCTTTGAAATACTACAGAGTGCATAAATATTGTTGAATGCAACAACAGCGTTTCTTATTTTATTCTCATTCATTCAACCTTTGCTTATACAGGTTAATCCCACTGAGCCTCGGGGATCTCCTGCAGAGACAACAATCGTGCCATCAGTTGTGTTGAGTAAAGTGATAAAAGATCTGAGGCTCTTCTTGATGCAGATGTTCCTGGCTGGGATGGAAACTGCTGAACACTCATGTCGCTGGATCCTTGGTGCCATTGTCAAATAAAATCATAGCATCAGAGAAGTGTTTCCCACAATGCGCCAGGGCATTCAGAGATGCTCTGATTTCTCATTCAGTTTCTGATGTAAACTTAAACTGACTTCAGTTAATGAAAACCACCATGGAGGATAATGTCATTAAATTGACAGAATCCAGTGTTTTCTGCTTTTGTTTCTCCAAATCTCATAACATTTGTTTCACTCAGTTCTCAACAGTCTATTAAAATGTTTCTAGCTGGATGGTTTTCTTTCCATCGAAAGGAGCCAGGTGAGGTGCTTCATGTCCGACTGGGAGGGGACCCCGGGTAAGACGCAGGACACGCTGGCGAGACTACGTCTATCAGTTGGGCTGGGAATGCCTTGGGGTAGATGATGGATGGATGGATGATGGATGGATGGATGGATGATGGATGGATGGATGATGGATGGAAGATGGATGGATGGATGGATGATGGATGTTAGAAGGAAGGATGATGATGGATGGATGGATGGATGATGGATGGATGGATGGATGATGGATGGAAGATGGATGGATGGATGAAGGATGGATGGATGTTAGATGGAAGGATGATAAATGGATGATGATAGATGGATGGGTGGTGGATGGATGGATGGATGGATGATGGATGGAAGATGGATGGATGGATGAAGGATGGATTGATGATGGATGGAGAAAGGATGGATGGATGGATGATGGATGGAAGGATGTTAGATGGAAGGATGATGGATGGATGATGGATGTTAGATGGAAGGATGATGGATGGATGGATGGATGGATGATGGATGGATGGATGTTAGATGGAAGGATGATAGATGGATGGATGATGGATGGATGGATAATGGCTGGCTGGAAGATAAATGGATGGATGATGGCTGGATGGATGGATGATAAATGGATGGATGGACGTTAGATGGAAGGATGATGGATGGATGGATGATGGATGGATGGATGATGGATGGAAGGGTGATGGATGGATGGATGATGGATGGAAGGGTGATGGATGGATGGATGATGGGTGGATGGATGAAGGATGGATGGATGATGGAGGATGGATGTTAGAAGGAAGGATGATGGATGGATGATGAATGGATGGATGATGGATGTTAGAAGGATGATGGATGGATGATGAATGGATGGATGGATGATGGATGGATGATGGATAGTGTCCATCGTGTCCCGGCAGACTGATCCAACGTGTTCAGACACACACTCCTCAGTGGAAGTCACTGTTGTTGCTGTTAGTCAAATATTTCTCACTTCTCCCTCCGTTGGCCAATCAGAGCGGCCTCCTGCTGGCACAGATGATGTCACCAACATCAGGGCGGGGCCAATCAGAAGAGGAACAGAAAACTCTTTTTGTCTGTCAGTGAGAAACTTCCAGTGTCTGCAGCAACGTGAGACAAATAAAAGATGAAATCTGCTGAGTGTAAACCTGCAGCTGCTGTATGAGTGAATATTTCACAGACACCCTAAAATATAAAAGAAATGTAAGGAATTCAGTGGAATTGTACGAGTTAAAGTTTTATTGTTACACGTCCGGCACGCAGAAGAACATGGAGCTCTGTGCAAAGAGCAGGAATGTTTGTTGGGACCGGTTCTGGTTGGACAGTATAAGGTACAGGTGTCAAAACCCAGGCCCGTGGGCCAAATCTGGTCCTTGTTACTGTTTAATCTGGCACCAGGGCGATGTATAAAATGTAAAATATTTTTCTCTTCTCAAAGTCCCCCATCACTCATTTTGCTAATAAATCTATTAAATACTTTATACACTCGCTAACTTCAAGCTTTTTTTTTTCCAGTAAACTTTTATTTTGATGGGGACAGAGGAACAGAGATCATCAAATGAGATGGATCTAACTCTGCTCGAGGAAACTGCAGTCATGAAAACATGTCATGTGACAAACGAAACCCGTCTGTGGTTTGGACCTAGGTTTTCATTTTACCCCCTTTTTGTAATGAAGGTGACAACCCTGGTTTCATGTCGGACCTCGGGTGAACAACATAAAGACTGATACAAAAGAGAACTTTATTATCAAACATTTGAACATTTTAGTCTCCACTCTGGACGTCATTACCCAGAATGCATTGCACTGGAACAATAATGGAGTCCTTTGATAAATGTAATAACCATGTAAAAAAAAATTTTTAAGTATGTAACTTGATAAAAAATAAGAATTTTCTCTAAAACTCCAATTTTTTTTAGTTTGTGTGTAAATTAAAATCTTCAACAAAAGATAATCAGTGCTGATGCAGATTATGAATTTATCCTAGCACGTCCCATGAATAAAGATGATTGCTCAAAGTTTATTAAACTAAATAAAATTTCTCAAGGGTGAGTCTGATATGATGAAAAGAGGCATTTGACAAATACATTTCTTGTGTGACCAATATCTTACTGAAATGTGACATTTTTATTTATGTGGACAGGGCTCAAAATATTTGTTTCCAAAGTTAAAACCCATCTTTTCCATACAAGTACCAGAATCATTTTACAGGAGTCACATGTCGGATTCAAACCTTTACAGACCAACCAGTCTTTGACATGCAGTCTTGGATCAACTGAACCGTTCTGCTGGAAATTAAAAGGTGAATTAAAAGGTCTGAAGGAGGGTTTGCTCACGTTTGTCTGGTTATGAATTTTGTACCTGAGGTGATAAACAGATTGCTGACAACTGCCCAAGAAAAACTGGATGGATGTCTGATTTAACAAAAGAAGACTAAACAGAAGAGGTAATCATTTTCAAATAATGCTGACGTTAAAAGCAAAGTTCTGAACAAATGAAGATGTAATCAAACGTAGAGGAGCTCTTCCATGAGGAGAATCAGACATGAATGAAACCTCAGAATACGCTCTTACAAGCCCTCGTTTGTAAGAGCAGGAACACCTTGAATCTCATAGACCTTCGAATTTCCCATCTGGTTTTGTCCCACCTCGTTAGAAAGCACTCCAACCTGAGACCCCTTTAGTCTCACCTTGAATGTTGTGATTGCTTTTCCAGCAGTGACACATCTTTAAACTTCTCCAACAGTTCACCGGCTGGCAAACAATTTTATGGTACAATGAACTGAAATTCAATTACATGAATATGTGCAGCATTATTCTGTACCAGAACAAAGTCTTTGCTTTTTGTTTCTTTTTCTCTGTTCCTTCCATCAAACCCACACTGAGTTTGTGCCCACAGAAAGATCTTCCACCTTCAGTGGAACAAATTATAATGTAACCATTTCAGTGGTGACTGAGATATCTTTACTTTAAACTCAAGTTCTTACATTTCTAACATGTTGGCTTGGTGGTAAAGGTGAAGTCTGATGAAGAAGCTCCAGCTGCTATCATGAAACTACAGAGAAAGACCCTCACAATGCTCCATGCTATATGGTCCACCTTCCATACCTAATCCTCGTATGACATTAATTAAAGATAGTCATCAAATTAAGGCTTTCCAAAAGGATTTATTTCCACAGATTATTGGCGGTATGACCACCAAAAAGGGGTTTCAGGGGACCACGTGTTGTTAAGACCCATTACATTTGTGCCAAATTGGGTCTTTATTTATTTATTTTTCTGGGATTAGGGGCCTGTTGCTACGGGCTGTTCGGTCTCTGTACAAGGGGTGTGAGAGTTTGGTTCTCATGGCCGGTGGGAAGTCGAACGCCTTCATGGTGGGAGCTGTACTCTGCCACGGCTGCTCGTTGTCACAAATTCTCTTCATAACTTTTATGGACAGAATTTCTCAGTGCAACCAGGGGGCGGAGGGAATCCGGGGTTCGGTTTCCTCATGATTAATTTCTGCTCTTTGCAGATGATGTGGTCCTGTTAGCGCCATCGTGCCGTGATCTTCAGCTCTCACTGGAACAGTTCACAGCCGAGAGTGAAGCAGCTGAGATGAGAATCAGCACCTCCAAATCTGAGGCCATGGTCCTCAGTCAGAAAAGGGTGGATTGTTCTCCTCAGGTCGAGGGTGAGGTTCTGCCTCAAGTGGAGTAGTTCAAGTATCTTTGGGTTTTGTTCATAAGTGAGGGAAGACTGGAGCGTGAGATTGACAGATGGACTGCGAACTCTGTACCGGGCCATTTTGGTGAAGTGGGAGCAGCTCAGCTCCCTTCGGTAAGTCTACGTTCCTACCCTCACCTATGGTTATGAACTTTGAGTAGAGACTGAAAGATTGAGATCGTGGATACAGGATGTTGAAATGAGTTTCCTCTGCAGGGTATCTGGACTCTCTCTTAGAGACAGGGTGAGAAGTTCAGTTATCAGGAGAGACTCTGAGTAGAACCGCTGCTCCTCCACATCGAGAGGAGTCCGTGGAGGTGGTTCATCTGGTAAGGATGCTTCCTGGGCGCCACCCTAGGGAGGTGATTCGGGCATGTTCAACTGGGAGGAGACCTTGGGGAAGATCCAGGATATGCTAGAGAGACTATGTCTCTCAGTTGGCCTGGGAACTCCTTGGAGTCCCCCCAGAATAGCTGGAAGACATGGCTGTGGAAAGAGATGTCTGGACCGCCTTGCTCAAGCTGCTATCCCCGAGACCCACCTTCGGAACAAGCAGAAGATAACGGATGGATGGATGGGTCTTCCTTCTGCACTAATCCATAAAAAGTCAAAGAGTTTAGTTGAACCAAGATGCTTGTACCCGATTTTCACTTTTTTTGTGAATTAAAATAAAACCTGAAATTGTATGTCTCACTCTTTAACAGTTCAGATGGAGGTAGAAGTTTTCTAACTTTTCCATTTGTCCAAATAAAACCGGTGGACAGAGTCAGGACAGACCTGCTGACGTCTAAAATACAAGCAGGGATGTTCAGTTTACATCAAAAGGCAACAAACACCAAGAGAATATCTCCAAGCGGTGCGCTCTGATGTTATTTCACTTTCTCTGATGTGTTGGTGCCTCTCGCCAACATTGTACCACAGGTGAGCTTTGGCTCTCGTGTGAACTCTATCCAGTGAAAACTGGCAATGCCGATGTCAATGTTTCCACTCACTGTTCAAGCATTTGTGTCACTGATCGTTGAGGTAACCGAGGCGCCGGCAGAGGATTTCAAATATCTCAGCAATGCACAGAAGTATGGTGATCACGGTGAAGGTGTACATGGCGCTGAGGAAGATGGTTTTCTCAAAGTGTTCCGGTACCATGCATTTAGTCACATTGAAGACCTTTTCCAAAGAGCTGGCATCGCACACGTACAAGGCATGAACCTGAGGGAAAGAAAGAAAGTATCAAGCAGGAATATTTTCAAACCCTTACAATTAGGTCCACTGACATCAGTCGAACTGTGTTGATGATAGGTTGTACTTTTTACTTTCCAATGGAAGTATCAGCAGACACATTAGTGGCCTTTCAACCAAAAGGAGATGATTATTGGTCTCGTCTTTCACTTCTTTCTGTGTAATTATCCACGGACAGTTGGTTTCAGTGTAAATATGGAAATAGTGTTTGAAAAATAGATTCAACCGTGGATGCTTTGCCAAAGAAACAATTGGACGTATAGTGTTTCCCAGGATACCCCGTTACCTTCTCTTTTTACCAACAATTCTGATTTAAAAAAAAGCATTTTAAATTCAGTCATCTTAGTAAGTATGTATAACCGCTGTTAACGTTTTTTTAAACCTGAACATAAGCTGTACGCTGATGTCCCCCGTCTCTGAGAGATTTGAATAGTCAATGTTTTATAGTTTTGATGGACAAACCGAAGGACAGAGTAGTTCCAATTCCCCTCTTTGCTCTACGACAGAGGACAGTGAAGAGAATATTAAATAGCTTTTAAAATGAGGTACATTGATCCCTCAGATATACAGCAACACACAACATATTTCACTCTGTCATTTAAGAAACCCACACTGGATGAATCCCATGCTATCTCTTCAGGATCTATTAAAATGTGGCTGCAGGCAAATTTGGAAACCCTCCTTTGAGGTGAAGGCAATCATGATGCTGCTACACACCTTTGAGATGCTCTCATGCATTATTAACATCTGCCCTGGCACAACATTCTCACAATGGCCAGCTTGCCTTTTCTACGATTTTGTCACGATCATCGCCTAAGCCGAGACAAGAGGCCAGAGTGACCAGTCCTGCCACAAAAGTTTAATGACCAAGTCACACTGATACATGGATACAGCCCAGGCCTCCCTTGCACAAGAAAACTGTGATCGCACTGGAGTTTGTTGGTGTAAATAAAGGTTAGTAAATAAAGAAGTAAAACGCTACTGCCAGTCTCCAACCAGAACAATCATGATATTAAACCACTCAGGCCTCGTTCAGAACATTTTGAGCATATTCAAACCATTGTAGACCCATCACGCTTGTTCACGAGTAACGCACACTGTGTTCTTATATACATCCTATGAAGTCCTCTCCAAGACGTTCACGTTCTGGCTTCTTTTTCCTGTAGCAGCATGATTGTTCAGTGTTTGGTCTGAGAGAGACAGCTGCAACTAGTAGTGATAGAACCACCTTTTGAAGGAAAAACTTAAAATTCTGTGCTCTAAATGGTGTCTGTTTGAAAACTTTTGGCAAAAGCCTCTTTTGACATTTATGTTTGGACTGCATCTTCTCTAATTAGTGTTTTGTTTGAGTTACAGTTATTTGTCAGTTTGTTTCAGGGATCGTCTCAGAATGACCAAATGACTAAAATAAACAGGAGTCCCTGAAAATGCCAACATGCTGAAAGAATCCTTCAAAATTTACTCTGAGGTGACACAAGGAGTGGATGTGTGGGTGTACAACTCAAACACAGTAAAGTTTAAACTCATTAAAAACTGACAGACCTGAAAACCAAAGAGGTGGCTCTGCAGCCAGAAGGCAATTATTTCCAGAATGATACGTAGAAGAACTGAAATGATGTAGAAGACGGTGTAGGTGGGCCGGTCAAGGATCTCCTCTTGGTCGGTGTTCTTACAGGCAGCATAAAGGTGAAACACTGCCCCGGGAACCAACACGGTCACCAACTGCAGCGCCCAAAAGACCTGTAGAGAGCACAAACAACAAAGAGACACACATCGAACTTAAACATTGTCTGACACCCGCATCTGTCAAATAGAACGTCATGTCATCTGCATAATACACACACGGAGAAATTCTTTATTTGCATGTAGCTCTTACAAGTCTGAATATTTATTGACTTCAGCCATTTTTAAATGTTTTTAAAACCAGACAGTTCAGCTCTGGATACAGAAAAAGTTCTTACAGGACCCAGTCCAAGCAGGTAGTTAGAAAAAACATGTTCTTCCAGGAACCGTGATGCTGAAAGCAGTGAAAACGTGAAGTGTTGTGGGTGTTGAGAGCACTAGAACTTCCTCTGGTGGTTCCAGGCAGCAGAGCTTAGTCCCACCTGAGGTGTTATTGGTCTGAACTGGTTGTAGCAGAACAGGTTGAGTTCCCGGCGGTCAGGGTCGCAGCTGAAGTGCAGAGCTTCGTTCCCATAGACGGCGAAGCCAAGAACGCCCAGGAAAAACATCCGAACCGATCCAAAGAACAAGGTGTGGAACTGGCCTATGACGGTGGGAGGCCGGAGCTGGAACACATTCAGACACACAGAGAGGCGAAGAGTGAAGCACTGCCACACAGACAGGAACAACAAAAGCTTCTGTCAGGCAGAGAAATGCTGCTGCGGCGCAGTGACCCTGAACTCTGACGAACAAAACCCATTCAGAAGAAACGTTTCCTCATCTCTTCACCTGCTCCGATACGAACACAGTTTACCAGAAAATACAAAGACTTTTCTGACACTCGCACAAAGCAAAGAGGCCTTCTGCCCTCAGAGCTTCAGCGACATGAACAAGTCCATAAATCAGAGTCATTACTTTCAGTTGCAGAACTATCGATGGCTCGTCCTGTCTCTTCTACTCACACATCCTTCGTAGAAGTTTCTGATGTAGTTTAAAGACATGATTTTCTCCGTGATGTCTCCTGTGTAATCCTGGAATGATCTGGAGGCTCATTGCTCCCAGCGCCAGTTCCAGACCACCAGAAACTTGTTGTCTCTCTCCTGAAAGCCCAGTGCAGCGCACGCCGGCTGGCCTTTTATCCCCCATCAACTGCCCCCCTCAGTAGAAAAGGGACAACAGGGCCTGGGGGACCAACAATGGCCTGGGGTGTTTGTGGTAGTTTGTGGGGAGCGTGTAGTCCCTCCATTATAATCCTTTCAGGCCTACGTCAGCAGAAAACACCCTCCTGTGGCTCCACAATGCAGAGGCTAACAAGCAACAAAAACACAACCCTGCTTGGGATTTTATTTCTATGCTTAGGTTTTGGAGCTTTACTTTGAAAAACACCTGCTGCATTAGAGTATTTTGTCAAATAAAAGCCTCTGAATCTGAGCTTTAGACACTTTTCTCTCTTTGTTTGGTGACATTTAAATGGTTAAATGATCAAATCAGCACCAGCAGCACACAAAGAGACCAAACGACACTGCAAACACAGCCGTGTGAGTCTTCAGGGAGCCGCCGGGGCCCGAACACAGACCGAGGAGCCGCCGGGGCCCGAACACAGACAGACAAGTCAGATCCACCTCAACCAGTCAAAGAACACGGTGCCACACACCAACCGTAACCCCGGGGCCGTGCTGTTCATCCCCCCCCTCTGTCTTCCATCCACAAATCCTGAATTCATCCCAACCGCGGAGCTGCAGGGTCAGAGAGCAGAGTCAAAGCAGGTGGAGGACAGGTGAGGCACTTCCTGTTGAGCCTTTCAAAATAAACAGCAAACAGGAAAAGATCATTTCAGCACAAGGATCATGAAGTTTGCAGCGACACATTAAAACTCTTCAGAAAACGTCTTCTTGTGAACGCTGACTCAGCATCTACACCGCTGTTTTTCAGTTCTTTTATTTTTACCTACGTCTTTTACAACCCAACTACTTCTGCAAACCTTCAGCTATTTTAGCCACTCATAAATCAAAACATTAGGCTCATTGAGCAGATGGGTGCTCTGACATTTGTTTTTTGTAACAGTTATACTTTTTAACGTGTTTAACTTTATTCACAACATTGAAACTCGTCTTCATTTCCTCCTGAAGCAGTTTCCTTTTAACTCTGCTTCGGCCGCTGGCTCAGTTCAATTCATTTTATTTACTGTACATAATGAGAAGTCACAGCCGAAGTCATCTCAGGGCACCGAACAGAAACAGGCTCAGGTGTTTCTCCTAAAGGTATTTTTAGCTTTAAGCTATCCCTGTTCTACATTTAGCTGTTTTTTTCTACATGAGATTCTTTATAATTTATGCTACCTTAACGTTAAGCTTTTTGTTACTTTCTGTGAAGAATTATCTTCTTTAAGCCAAATTTTATCTGCTTTTGACTAACCTCTAGCTTTTAGCTAGTGTTTAGCTATTTTTAGCCTTTACCCATATTTAATAATTTTGCTATGTTTAGCTTCTGGCTAGGCTTTTAAACTTTTTAACTACTTTTTGTCTTTTAGCTTTTTCACTTCTTTAGCTGGTTTAGATAGCTTTTTGCTACTTTTGTCTTTAAGCTAACAATTTGTTACTTTTTGCTACCACTTTGCTATAATTAGCTTTTAGCTATTTTATTTATTTTGTTGTTTTTATATTTAATGTTTAGCCAGATGTTTTTTTAGTTTCTAGCTAGCCTTTTGCTATTTTTAGGCACGTTTCTGGTTTTTCAGTTTTTGGATACATTTATGCTACGTCAGCTATTTTTAGCTCGTCTTTTTGTGTTACAATAGCTGTGTTCTGCTTCTTTAGGCTTGTGGCTATTCTTGTAGCTAGTGTTGTGCTTGTTTTAGTTTGTAGCAAGTTTTAGCTTTAGCTAGTGTTCTTGTTGATAAACTTCATTAAAGCGGCTCAGCGTTCACTCAGCAGCTACACAGATAATAAAACTTCTTTAGCTGTCTTCAGCTTGTTGTTATGACAGACTCACAGTCTGTTTAGCTACTCTGTGCGTGTCGTGTGTTTTTGTTTCTTCAACGGGACGGGTGCTCAGCGTCCGGTGTCGTTTCAGACGTTCCACCTCGTTCACAGAAATCCTGCGTCTGCTCTTGGTTCCGCTGCGCTTTGTTTTATAGTAAAGATTGGGTTATTGGCCCGTTTTCTTCTGGACCAACCAGGAAGATCTTTAGTTTTCCTGTCACCCGCCCGAGCCTTCAGGACCAACAGAGCTCACTGGTGATGTTATCATGCAGCCGTATTCAGCTGCTTCGGCTGTGTCGCCTCATGATCTGCTCCAAGCTTCATTCAGCATCACAACAATGAGATCAAAGAAACCTGCAGGTCCTGGAGAGAGGCCCGGTCCTGCATGAACCCGATGAGAGACCAGCTGAGATGAGACTGAAGTGGAGCCTCGTGCAGAATCCTGATGAGCCGATGAGAGAGTCAATTCATGTGTGGTGTCAGAGACAGGAAGTGACAGATTTGTTTCACATTAGCTGAAGACCCAGTTCTGGTCCGACCATCTAGGAACAGAGAAACTCTAAAGCAGCAGAACCGGACAGATGGACGCCTGCATCTCCAACCTCCAGGTTCTGGAACCAAGACACGAGATGAGACCAGAAGGAGTCAGAAAGTCCAAACTCCTCCTCTGATCCAAGCTGTCCTTCTGAGCAGGTGGTGGTTTCTCACATCGAGCCAATAAAACACGTCTGATTCTGTGAAAGACGTTTGAATCTATTTCTGTATCACTCAGTCTGGTTTCATTCTACAATCACCAGATAAACTGTTGAATCACAAGAACCACTGAATCAGATGTACCGTTGAATCTCATGAACTGTTGAATCACATGAACCAATGAATCACATTAAGCATTAAATCACAGGAACTGGTGGATGACATGAACTATTGAATTACAGGAACCGTTAAATCACATGAACCACTGAATCACATGAACCAATGAATCACATGAACCATTGAATCACAGGAACTATTGGATTACATGAACTATTGAATTACAGGAACCGTTAAATCACATGAACCATTGAAACACATGAACCACTGAATCACATGAACCAATGAATCACATGAACCATTGAATCACATGAACCGTTGAATCACATGAACCGTTGAATCACATGAACCGTTGAATCACATGAACCGTTGAATCACATGAACCCTTGAATCACATGAACCCTTGAATCACATGAACCAATGAATCACAGGAACCGTTGAATTACAGGAACTGTTGGATGACCTGAACCATTGAATCACATGAACCATTGAATCACAGGAACCGTTGACTCACATGAACTGTTGAATCACAGGAACTATTAAATCACAGAAAACGTTGAATCATGTGAACCGTTGAATCACGTGAACCAAAAGATCATGCAAACTGTTGACTCACGTGAACCATTGAATCACATGAATCATTGAAACACATGAACCACTGAATCACATAAACCACTAAATCACGTGAACCACTGATTCACACAAACCACTGAATCACATGAAACGTTGAATCAAATGAACTACTGAATCACATGAAGCATTGAATCACATGAACCACTTAATCACATGAACTGATGAATCACATGAACCATTGAATCACATGAAAACATGTGAACCAAAAAAATCACATGAACCGTTGAAGCTCATGAACCATTGAATCACACAAAGCATCGAATCACAGGAACCGTTGAATAATGTAAACCATTGAATCACATTAACCATTGAATTACGTGAACATTGAATCACATGAACCATTGAATCACATGACCTTTTGAAATACAGTACATGAGAACCATTGAAGTATGGGAAACATTGACCTACATGAACATTAGATCATGCGAACCATTGAATCATATGAATCCTTGGATCAAATGAACCATTGAATCACATGAACCTTTAATTCACACAAACTATTTAATAATGTGAACCATGGAAACAAAAGAACCATTGACTCACATGAACCCATGAATCACAGGAACTAAGGAATCACATGAACCATTGAATCACATGAATCCTTGAATCACATGAACCATTGAATCACATGAACCCATGAATCACAGGAACCAAGGAATCACATGAACCATTGAATCACATGAACCACTGAATATGTCAACCAGTAAATCAAATAAACAATCACTTGAACCACTGAATTATGTGAACCATTGAATCATATGAACCACTGAATCACATGAACCAGTGAATCTCATAAACCATTGAATCACATGAACCATTAAATCACGTGAACCATTAAATCACGTGAACTGTTGAATCACATGAACCATTGAATCATATGACCTTTTGAAATACATGAGAACCATTGAAGTATGGGAAACATTGACCTACATGAACATTAGATCATGCGAACCATTGAATCATATGAA
>JARVGQ010000210.1:33961585-33971663 GCA_031762355.1 Hypsolebias martinsi
ACATGTACAGTACTGTATTTCCAAGCAGTTAGCTAACACAGTACCCTCAAAAAATACATAAAAAACACAAACGGCACTGTGTGGAGTGTGATGACGTCACTGGGGGGGTCGAACGTAAGTCCGGATTTCTGTAACCCGGGTAGGTCATAAACCGAGGACCACCTGTATAAAATTTACAAGGTCCTAAAGAGAGATGGTAAACAACAACATGGTAACAGTGCAAGTAGGATGAATTAGTATGAATAAGTATTTCAAGGTAGTAATATAAGCTAAAATGTACATGACATGTATTGCACATAACTAATACACAGGTTGTGTGACAGGTTGTTGCACAGGTAAAGAGGAACACTGAGATGAATTATGACGGTCAGGTAGATGCAGCCACATAGTGCAGCAGCAGTAAACATCTTAACCTGTCACAGATTGATGTGATTGTCAATAGTAATGTGTTTAGTGTGAACTTGGGCCTCAGGTGAGGACTTTACCTGCCCTCAGGTGAAAAGTTTCTGTGTGTGGACTGCACACCACAGCTCTGTCCCTGCTGTGGACCTGGTTACTGAGAACTGAATCTTCATGTCCTCCTGCAGATGTCTGAAGATCACGTCAACGGGAACGGCACCGAGGAGCCCGTGGACTCTAAATCAGCAACGGCCCGTTCAGAACATCTTCAGGCGTTGTTAGACGCCGGTTTGTCCCGTAAAGTAGCCGAGAAACTCGACGAGCTGTTTGTAGCAGGTAAGCTCAGACCCAGAAGGTATTCTGTGTTGGGATGGGGCCGATCTGGCATCGGCCTCCGATACCATCATAATTTACATATCAGAGATTTTCGATCCATGATGCATGTGTGTGTCTGCTGAAACGTCTCCACATGTGATTCGCTGCCGGCAGCTCTGCACGTTGGCTTCAAACTATGGAATGGATTTCCTGGACGGAGGCGTGTCTCATGAACCCAGAGTCGAGACCTGCCTCACATTCAGGAAATCCAGTTCATAGTTTGCAGCAGCTACAGCGTGCAGCAGCACTGTGGCTAACGGCTAACTAACTTTTCATCGAAACATGTCACTGGAAGTATTTTACACCAAACACCACAAATCAAGACGGCAACGTGCACTTCATCAAAAAGAAAACATTGAATGAAAAGAGTGCAAATATAATATCTGCCCCTTAAACAAATAAAATAACTTTAAACAATCACTTGAATTATTCACTTTAATATTCACTTTAAAGCAAAAAATAAAACATGTTTTGTGTTAGCAGAATTTTCTTGTAACTTTGAAACGTATCCAACATTAATACAACTTACCTCAGGTTGCTTGTTGGACATGCATGCACATGTGTGTACAAATTGCACCTGTCTATAGAGAGGAGATGATTTCGGCCTCATGTAAAATCAATAATGGTTGCCATTTTATTTTAACTTGTTAAAAAAATAAATTGTATGCCTCTTTTATGATTGTCTTTGTTGTCCACTGTTGTCATCAGTCTTTGTTAAAACCAGGTCTCTTGTAAACGAGTCCCTGAGGCTCAGTGGGACTAACCTGTAGAAATAAAGCTTGAATGAAAAATTAATGATGAAGAAATCAGAACGGTGTCAGCTGATATCCAGATTTAGGTATCGGGATCAGAATTTTAAAAATGTGGATCGGTGCATCCCTAATTCTGTGTCTGCTCGTGTTGGACCCAGTCTTTACTGTGACTCGATCAGCATGCACCTTCAGCTGCTGGAGAGGATCCATCATCTTAAACTTTACCCTCTACAGTTTACCACAGCTGGTACCACCCAGCAGATTCACTGGAGGTTCTGATCTGATGTTTCCAGCTCACAACCTGCAATTTAAGCTTTCCGTGTGTTTTCATGAATATCGTTTTAAATTGATGCTCTGGACCTGAAGTGCTGATGAAACTGGTACCGACTGGACCATCAGGAGCGTGGTCCTCCTGTCTCCGAGCAGAACTTTGACGGTGTGTTCTGTTTCTTCAGGTCTGGTGGCACTCAGTGACCTGGATGAACGAGCCCTTGAAGCTCTGAAAGAATTTAACGAAGATGGAGCGCTGCAGGTTCTGGTCCAGTTCAAAGGGAGCGACCTGTCTCACGTACAAGTAGGTTCTGTTCTGCTGCGCACGCTCTGCATGTCGGTTCTGGTAATTAACTGCTGCGCTGCTCGTTGCTCCAGAACAAAAGTGCCTTCCTCTGCGGCGTGATGAAGACCTACAGGCAGAGAGAGAAACAGGGCCTTAAAATCAGAATCAGCAACAAAGTCAGGCCCACCACCAAGGGACCCAACGAGACTAAGATCAAAGAGCTCCTGGACCGGTCCGGCTACACGCTGGACGTCACCACGGGCCAGAGGAAGTATGGCGGGCCCCCACCCGAGTCGGTGTTCTCTGGTCCCCAGCCCACCTGTGGAACAGAGGTAAAGCTGTTGCAGCTTGTTGCAGTAGAATATTATTATTATTCATTAATTTATTTTTAATTCTGTCCAGAGGACCTGGTTTTCTTTGTTAGATTTTTCTACCTGGATTATTGAGCAGCATCAGGATGTTTATGTGACAGTTTTTTTTTCATATATATTTTCCACCTGGTATTCCTCCTGACTGAGCAGGAAAAATAAAATAATTCAACGTAAAATAAAAGAGCTGGAATCCTCTTCCTTCAGGTTGAGAATTAAAAATAAGCAGCCTAAAAAGGCTCGAGTCGTTCACACTCGTTAAACTCTTCTTCCTCCTTCTAGGTATTTGTGGGGAAGCTTCCTCGCAACTTGTTTGAAGACGAGCTGGTTCCTCTCTTTGAGAAGGCCGGGCCCATCTGGGACCTCCGGCTGATGATGGAACCCCTGAGCAGCCTGAACAGGGGCTACGCCTTCGTCACGTTCTGCAGTAAAGACGCCGCCCAGGAGGCGGTGAAGCTGGTGGGTCTGTGGGGACGCTGACGCTCGCCGGCGCCGTTGTTTTGCTATAACAAACGTTTGTTTTGTTTGTTTACAGTACAATAATTACAGCATCCGGCCCGGGAAGCACATCGGCGTGTGCATATCTGTCGCCAACAACCGACTTTTTGTTGGCTCCATCCCCAAAAACAAAACCAAGGAGCAGATCATCGAAGAGTTCGCTAAAGTCACAGGTAACCATCAGGTGGTTGGTCTGAGGAGGTTCAGCCCCGCCTGGCGTCCGCAGTCAATCAATCAATCAATCAATCAGTATAACTTTACTGTCATGAGATGGAGCTTTATCTTTGACATCTGGCTCATAATTTAAAAGGCTTGGCTGACCCACTGAAACATAACCTACATTAAAACATCGAAGCAGACGATGGTTCATCATGTGAGGCTGCGTTTAGATAAAACGCTCACTGCAGAGGGAACAAATGACTTTTTGTACCCTGTTTCTTTACCAGAGGAACCAGTCTTCTGCCAGTTGGTACCAGTCTGAATAATGGTTGCAGTGGGTCAGGTGGCTCTTTGTCAACCTGTGGTGACCTTTTTCCAGAACTTGACTGTGCAGGTCTTTAGATTGTATTTGTTGATGACCAATGATTTTACCAACTAGTTTCACCACCCGGGACAACTAGTTCCTGTCTGGCTGTAGCAGGTTCCCACACCATGAGACAATATTCAAGGAAACAACACTTGTCAACCAGTGTACACCAACTGCAAGTTATTTCTACCAGCATTAAAGCTCCTCAGCTTGTACAGAAAGTGGAGACGCTGTCTGACTTTTTGTAAATACAGTCAGTGTTGGACTCAAAGATCAACTTGTTATTATTGCTGTGAGGGATTTAAATTCAGTCACCTGCTCTACTTCCTGCCCTTTTACAACAGAAGGTCTGAAGACAGGACTGGTGCTGGCTGCTCCCCATCGACCTCCCAGATGAAGCTCCTTGGTTTAACTGATGCTAAAGTCCAGAAAACTGTCATCAAACCAGGCAGAGAGCTGATCTATGAGCTGGGAGTGAGGGGCTGTTGGTGTCTTTCAGACCAGCAACTGGAGCCGTATCATCAGCAGACTTAATGTGGTCTTTGTTGTGTCGCAACTCATTTGTGTTTATAGAAAATAAAAGTGGTGATGGCACAGAACCCTGTGGAACACCAGTGTTCAAAATATGGTTGCATTCGTGCCCCAAAAATCCGTCCCGTAGCCATCATTTCTGAACTTCACCCAACCCGACGAATAAACAGTCGTTACAGGTCCGAACCCGAAAACTCCCGGACATTTTTATTTTTGACTGTTTCTTGTTATTAACAGTCGGTGGACACGCAGCCGAGGGGGTGTTTGTCCTTTCATGGCTGTCAGAGCACATGAAGTCCCTGCTTCAGCTGCATTCTGCATTATTCAGACATGGACCTGCTCTGACATGTTAGATATTTTGTGATCTCACCTGCTCAGGTCGTCGGCTGCGTGCGTCCTCTGAGTGCAGCGGCTGAGTGAACGTCCATGTGGGCGATGGGTCGCTGGTTCATCAGAAGCTTCACTGAACTTTTGACCTCTTTCAACCAGCTGGTCAGCACACGGTCAAATGGCCGCGTGCAGCTGGTGACGCGATCAAAAGCCCGACGCCAACCCGGCCGCACGTTAAACATTATTCTGGCCCGGCCCGAGTCGGGCGGGTTTGGGTTAGAACTGACCCTGCAGGCAGAGTTCAACACAGACTCTTTGGGTCTTCATGTCCAAACTAAACTTATCTGACCCGTTTGTGTCTGAGCAGAAGGACTGAGCGACGTCATCCTGTACCTCCAGCCCGACGACAAGAAGAAGAACAGAGGCTTCTGCTTCCTGGAGTACGAAGATCACAAGGCGGCCGCCCAGGCGCGCCGCCGGCTCATGAGCGGGAGGGTGAAGGTGTGGAACGGCCTGGTGACGGTGGAGTGGGCCGACCCCATCGAGGACCCCGACCCAGAGATCATGGCCAAGGTGAGCCGTCGGGACAACACCTGGGAAGGTCTGAGGACGTGAAGCTGAGGCTCTCTGGTTCTGTGCTGCAGGTGAAGGTTCTGTTCGTCAGGAACCTCTCCAACGACGTCACTGAGGAGATCCTGGAGAAGGCCTTCAGCCAGTTTGGGAAGCTGGAGCGCGTGAAGAAGCTGAAGGACTACGCCTTCGTTCACTTCGAGGAGAGGGACGCCGCCGTGAAGGTAACCACTCGGTCCTCAGCTCAGACCCGTCCTTTTGGACCTGGACACATTAAGATCTGTGTGTTTGTCCAGGCGTTGGACGAAATGAACGGCGAGGAGCTGGAGGGAGAACCCATCGAGATCGTGTTCGCCAAACCACCGGATCAGAAGAAGAAGGAGCGCAAAGCCCAGAGACAGGCGGCCAAGACACAAGTGTAAGACACGTGTCCTCTGTCCAGCTGTCCCTGAAACACTGGGTGTAGGACACGTGTCCTCTGTCCAGCTGTCCCTGAAACACTGGGTGTAGGACACGTGTCCTCTGTCCAGGGTTCTGTTGGGCTGGTCACCTCTGTAGTTAAAAATATTTCAATAAAAACGAGCGCTCTGAAGAAGCTGAAATGTAAATGTAGCTAAAGGCTAAAGTAGGACGCAGCTAGCTATAATTAGCAGAGCGTTAGCTTCAGCCTGGTTGGTCTGCAGAACCTTGAATCCAGGCTGGGTTCCTCTGACGTTCTGCGTGGAACATCGTTTGTTTTCAAATCATTTTACCTACGTTCTCGTTTTCTTCCTCCTTCAGGTACGATGATTACTACTACTCCCCCCCTCCCCCCATGCCTCCCCCCACCAGAGGTCGGGGCAGAGGTTCCAGCCGGGGGCCGGCGTACTCCTACCCCCCCGAGTACTACAGCTACGAGGATTACTACGACTACTACGGCTACGACTACCCCAACTACCGTGGTGGCTACGACGACCCTTACTACGGCTACGACGACTACCAGGCCCCAAGCCGGGGGCGGGGCAGCCTCAGAGGCTACGTGGGCGGAGTCTCGCCATCCAGAGGACCCAGAGGCAGGACCAGCTACCCCCAGCGTGGCGGTAGCGGCGGGTCCGGGGCGAGCCGGGGAGGCGGACGCGGACCACGAGGAGGCGGGCAGCCGCGAGGACGAGGAGGGGTACGTGGTGCGCGGGGCGGCCGCGGTGGAAATGTAGGAGGAAAGCGCAAAGCCGACGGGTACAACCAGCCCGATTCCAAACGGCGCCAGACCAATAATCAGAACTGGGGCTCTCAGCCCATCGCCCAGCAGCCGCTGCACGGCGACCATTCTGGTAAATATTCCGGCTACAAATCTGACCACGAGGAGTTCTATCAGGATTCTTTTGGGCATCAGTGGAAGTAAACCCGTAGAGCTTCCACTCAGAACCGTCTAAAGACTCGATCCGATTGGTCCTCGGTACCGCCGCTTGCATTTTTTCACCTTTTTCCCTCCAAGTTGGTGACGAGATGTTTTTGTATATATTTTAACGATGCGCTTGGACTCCAGACGTAGTCACTCCCTCCGGTTTCTGGGAACTGCTTCTCTTGCTCCTTTTGTTTTTAAGATTGTTGCAGGTTTTCCACAGCAATCCCCAAAAACTCTTTTAGATGCAGGAATGTGCCGGAGCTCTGCAGCTTTCTGTGTTCTAGTCATTCTGGTGTCCATGTTTTAATTCACAGCAACGAGGCTCGTGTCTCTAAACTTGTATTTAAATTACGGTCTGTGTTGTCAAAGCGTGTCTTGTATTGGAAACTAAAGGACCAGCGCCGTCCTACTTTGGCTTTACGTTTTGGCTTGTATCCTTTGCTTTTTGTCTGCTTGAATAAACATACACGACACACACGTGTACAAAAACTCTAATTGTGTTGCAAATTCATGTTTCGGAAACTCCTCAAATTCTCCTTCAAATTTTAAGGCTCCTCGTGGAAGAAAGTGGACCGAAGGTTTGCCACGTCGGCCACGAGCCGCTGCGCCTCCCTGCATGCTTCAAATTCCAAACTCTCCTGTCGTGTGCGTGTCGTCACGTCCTCCATCTTTGAGTTCCTCATGTCCGAAACACATTCACGTCTCAACAATTGGTGTCCCAAATTCAGTGCAGCGTCCGGCGTAAGCCCCGACCTCCTGCAGACTAACGGGGGGGTCGACCCCAACTTGAGGCTCTGAGCTGTTCTTGTCCCAGAAGGATCTTTGCTGTTTCAGGCCTGGATACTAACCTGCATGTTGGTGGGACGCACCTGCTTTGCACGACTCACCTGTTCTTCATTTCTGCTCGCTGCTCCCTCCCTCGGCTCCTCGGGGTTCCTGCGCCGGACGTAGCTTTTCTTCTGAGTAATGTTTCTTTTCTTGCAGATAACACTTAGATTTTCACTTTTGAACGGCAGGTTGTCGTGTACAAGTTTTAAACTGGCCCTGTTGTTGTCAATCTGCTGCCAAACTTCAGCTCCTTGTTCGGAGGAAAAACAAACTGGAACTTACTGTGGAATTCAGCTGAGCACTAAATCACAACACGCTACAGCTATACTTTAGCCAATGTATATATATTTTTTTAAAAGAAAAAAGATGACTAAAAACCACTTCAGTCTTTTTAAAACGCAGGCAAATACTGAAATTAGCACATTTGTTTCAAAACGCTTAAACAGAACGGTAAAGTTAGATAAAAGCCTAAATTAGCATTAAGCTAAACTTCAATAGAAACGGTGCAGCTAAACCAAAGACAAATGCTAAAATTCTGTTTGAAGTGTAACCCAGAGCTACAAATGCCAAAACAGTAGAAATAATTTAATCAAAACATCAGCTAAAGTAGCGTAAGAAGCTAAGAACAGCCATTGTGAACATGTTACAAAAACAAGTCAGCATCCTGAACAAGCCGAAACTGATAAGGAAAAGGCTGAAAGGGGAAACGGTGAACGTATGAGCGTTGTCCTACTGATACGAACAGAATATATTTAATTAATTTGTTGCAGAATTTACTCAGAATCATAAAGATTCATGAAAAGAACTCGACGATCCACAGACTGCAGGACGTTAGTTCAGTTCAGTTCTCCAGCTGCAAGTCCAGTAGACATTTTCTCAGGTCTGCACAAAAACGTTCATATTAAAGCCAAATACTAAAAGTTCTGTATCTGAGGAAGCAGCAGGTTGTGTTGAATCTTCTCTTCATCACAGGCTCTCATCCTGAGCAAGAACAAAGGAGACAGTAGGAAGAAAAAATTCCCTTTAACAGGAAGAAACCTCCAGCAGAACCAGCTCAAACCGAGCTTCAACTGTCTGGTTTTGAGAGGAAGTAGAAACAGACAAAGAATGACAGGCCCAGGTGTATTTTCTATGGTCCAGGTGTACTTTCTATAGTCCAGGTGTACTTTCTATGGCCCAGGTGTACTTTCTATGGTCCAGGTGTACTTTCTGTGGTCCAGGTGTACTTTCTATAGTCCAGGTGAACTTTCTATAGTCCAGGTGTACTTTCTATGGTCCAGGTGTACTTTCTATAGTCCAGGTGTACTTTCTATAGTCCAGGTGTACTTTCTATAGACCAGGTGTACTTTCTATGGTCCAGGTGTACTTTCTATAGTCCAGGTGTACTTTCTATAGACCAGGACCACGTTCTATGATTGAGGTGTACTTTCTATAGTCCAGGTGAACTTTCTACAGTCCAGGTGAACTTTCCATCATCTAGGTGTACTTTAAATGGTCCAGGTGTACTTTCTATAGACCAGGTGTACTTTCTGTGGTCCAGGTGTACTTTCTATAGTCCAGGTGTACATTGCATAGTCCAGGTGAACTTTCCATAGTCCAGGTGAACTTTCCATAGTCCAGGTGTACTTTCTAAGGTGGAGGTCTACTTTCTATAGTCCAGGTGTACTTTCTGTAGTCCAGGTGAACTTTCCATAGTCCAGGTGTACTTTCTATAGTCCAGGTGTACTTTCTATAGTCCAGGTGAACTTTCCATAATCCAGGTGTACTTTCTATAGTCCAGGTGAACTTTCCATAGTCCAGGTGAACTGTCCATAGTCCAGGTGTACTTTCTATAGTCCAGGTGTACTTTCCATAGTCCAGGTCTACTTTCTATAGTCCAGGTGTACTTTCTATAGTCCAGGTGATCTTTCCATAGTCCAGGTGTACTTTCTATAGTCCAGGTGAACTTTCCATAGTCCAAGTGAACTTTATATAGACCAGGTGTACTTTCTATGGCCAAGGTCTACTTGCTATAGTCCAGGTGTACTTTCTATAGTCCAGGTAAACTTTCCGTAGTCCAGGTGAACCTTCCATAGTCCAGGTGTATTTTCTATAGTCCAGGTGAACTTTTCATAGTCCAGGTGTACTTTCTATAGTCCAGGTGTACTTCCTATGGTCTAGGTGTACTTTCTATGATCCAGATCCAGGTGTACTTTCTATACTCCAGGTGTACTTTCTAGAGTCCAGGTGAGCTTTCTATGGTCCAGGTGTACATTCTACAGTCCAGGTGTACTTTCTATAGTCCAGGTGTACTTTGTATAGTCCAGGTGAGTTTTCTATAGTCCAGGTGTACTTTCTATAGTCCAGGTGTACTTTCTATAGTCCAGGTGAAATTATATGGTCCAGGTGTACTTTCTATGGTCCAGGCACATTTTCTATAGTCCAGGTGTACTTTCTAAAGTCCAGGTGAACTTTCTATGGTCCAGGCACACTTTCTATAGTCCAGGTGTAACTTCTATGCTCCAGGTGTACTTTCTATAGACCAGGTCTACTTTCTATGATTGAGGTGTACTTTCTATAATCCAGGTGAACTTTCCATCATCCAGGTGTACTTTCTATAGTCCATGTGTACTTTCTATAGACCAGGTCTACTTTCTATGATTGAGATGTACTTTCTACAGTCCAGGTTAACTTTCTATTGTCCAGGTGTACTTTCTATTGGAGGAAAGACAAAAAAACATGTTAAGATAGAACTAATTACAAGAACAAACATGTAAAGTAGAGCAAGTAAAGACAACAGCAGAGAGAGGACCTGTGGTTACTTTGTCCTCCAGCAGTCTAAGCCTATGGCCGCAGAACTAAGGGACCGCTCAGGAAACCCAGGCTAACCCTATCTATTCAATTGATCAAGAAGGAAAGTCTTAATCCCAGTCTTCAAACTGGACAATGTGTCAGCCTCATGGACAGAAACTGGAAGTTGGT
>JARVGQ010000210.1:34016943-34026973 GCA_031762355.1 Hypsolebias martinsi
ATATTACAATGTGGATAACATATTTCTCTGTTCTGTTTTTCAGAAAGTGATTATTCCTTCAGAGACACCTGTCGTGAACAGTCTTTGAGCTGAAGCTGTTTTCTTCAGAGGGGAGTCACAGTGTTCCCTAGTTAGTCAAAACAATATCCTCAGCGCTGTTGTTTTGCACAAAGATCCTTTGTGTAAAAAGCAGTTCGCCTTTGACTGCCGAACTGAGCAGATCGTCTCTGGCTCTGAACAGGAAAATGGTTCGTCTGTGGACCACATCCGAGAGGTCACGCCAAGGTCCACTCGTTCAACTCCTGAGCAGATAAAAATGTCACTCAACTACAATTGTTAGAAGTAAATAACTGCAGAAGATTAAGCCTTTTTCCACTGCAAGACTCACGTCCTTGGCTTGAAGTCCAAACGTGCAGAAGGTACCGATGGACAGTGTACCTTCTCATCAGCTGTTCCCCTCAGACCCCTGAAGCTGTCACAGTGATGTCAGCTACCTTGGGCAGTTCCCGGCAAGTCTTCCTCATTGTGTCTCTGGTCTGGTCCACCAGAGAACCCCAGAAAGACGAGTGACCTGGTGCCTTCAACGCTGACCCGGTAAGGAGCAGAATCTAGTGACGTAATGCCTTGGGCTGGTCATGCTATTTTACGCTGATGCAACTTGATAACGCATTTCCTGGCTTGCATTGATTATTAATGACTTTATCCGATTAGATTAAACAACTTCTTTCCACCAAAAATCCAAAGTAACTATTTGTTAAAATAGCTAAACTTTGTCTAAATTCATGCGCATATAAAACTGAAATAGTTCCTGCTCAAAGAGTCAATTTTGCCTTAGATGAGAGAATTAAGCCTTGATTGATTCATTGTTATTGTTTGTTTATTATTGTTGTTGATTTAAGTTTGATTATTTTTGTAATAAAACTTCAAAGGCAACTTTGGTCTCTTCATTCAAATGAATATTCATGTGTTATGATATAAAACTCCCTGTAATTAATGGATTCTACTTCAGTGACTGATTCTGATTATTAAAGGGTGAATAAGTTGTTGATGGTCAGTAAACTGACCAGCTGGTGCCCTACTTTAACGAGAGCTAAAGAAATAAAACATATGTAGTGAAGGGGATGGAAAAAGTGTCACACTTCTTCCGTCATCTCTACCCTTCATATTGCTACAGTCATTAAATTTATTATCTGTGATGATTTTATGTCTATATTCTGTTTTTTAACTTCATTTTGTATGTTGCCTATGTTTTGCCTGTTATTCGTTTGTTTGTACAGCATTTTGGTTGGCCTTGTCGCTGTTTTAAGTGCTCTATAAATAAAATGGGATGGTATGGTATGGATCAATTCTGAGTTAAGTACTTTAAAACAGACATCTAGAAAGCTAGAAGGAAAATGGCGATCCACTAACGTTGAGGACTCTTACTAAACTTGGAGAGATAGCCTGCTAACGTACAAAAAAGTGTTCCATAAAGCTAGAACTGTATATTATTCATCTTTAATTGATGAGAATAAAAATAAACCCTGGTTCCTTTTCAGTACCATAGCTAGTCTAATGAAAAATCCCATCTCTGTTGATTCATGTATCCCTACAACTATAAACAATGATGACTTCATGACGTTCTTAATAAATGTAGTAGATATACCCGTACGTAGATCCTTACATATTGGTGGCCTCCGTACGTATTCTTCTTAATAAGGTTTATTCAAATCTGTGTGATTTATGAATATGAAAGTTCATGTTGACATAAGTTCAGATTTAACTCTTCAAAGATCATATTTCCTGCTGGAGGTGTTCAGAATGATACAGAGACTGTGTTGATGTTCATTTAACGCTGAAAATATCTTTGATCAACTCTTTAAAATGTTTTATAGCTGTGGTGAAACCAGCAGCTGGACATGTGCTGATCCATCTTAAGATAAGGCTACTCCAGTGAGTTCATGACCGCCGTGTCATGATGTTTCAAGCTCTTATATTTGTTTGAATACTGCTGAAAATTGCTGTGCTGTGGATCTATTTCATATGAGCTACACCCTTTAGACGGCTTCGCTTATTGGATAATGCCTTCGCGCGCAGCGCGTCCACTGAAAACCTTTTGGTCCATGCCCATCTACTGTGTGGGCCCCACCCCGCGTCTATATATTACGCTAACGCGAGAAAATTGTCCCCCTCTTTATCATTCAGCATTCTTTGAAGACCTTGAACTACAAGATAAAGAAGATGACGAAGACGTGTCCAGCTTGCAACGTGGCTTTCATCCGCGACTTTGACCCCCACCAGATTTGCGAGGGGTGCCTGGGTGCCCAGCACACAGGTGCCTTCTCTGCAGTCAGCTGCCCCCCTGGAGAACGAGAGCGCCGAGCGGTCATCTTCGCACCCATCGGGCATGATGAGTGGTGGATGGGGGACCTGTCGCCGCTGGACAATCTGCTCAATGAGCCGGTGGAGCCGAGTGGCCCACCGGACTGTGGGGACGGCGACAGCTCCCGGAGCTCTGCGCCATCCCTCCTGGAAAGTGTAGCCCTGGAAGTGGAGTGTCAGAGCGCGTGCTCTACGCCCCTTCCTTTGCCGAGGTCAGCGGCGTCCACGCTTCCAGCACTGGTGGCCCTTCATCAAGAACTGCCCACCATCATCCAAGAGGTGGCGGGCATGAAGGGTTTGCCCGTTCCGACCCAGTCCCCACCGAGGCTGAATGACCTGGCGGGACGATTCGGGTCTATTTCGGCGCGTCAACCAGACCCAATATGGCCTCGTTTCCCAGCAGTGGCATCATTCTGGGACGAGGCCGCGACCGAGCCCGCCAAAATAAAGGCCCCAGCTGCAACCTATGTGCCTCTCACCAGAATGGAGGGTTTTACTGAGTAGGGCTTCCCCTCAGTGCCCCCCCCCCCCCGGAACAAAGCCTAGCCGAGGTGTTCGGAGCCAAGATCACCAAGGTGGACCAGAAGCCGGTCCCGCCGGGCAGACATGACCAGACCATCATCACGCTCTCTAACCCAGCCCACCAATGCTCCGTGCAGGCAGCAACAGCGTCCAACAATATCACGCTGCTTGCCTTTCACCTCTCCAAGTCACTAGAGTAGCCGGTCTTACCTGAAGAGAAGAACTCGCTGGGTAAGGCAGCTGATGTCATCCTGAATCTCTGCGTAACGACCACTGTCTACCTCTCCAGAATGGCAGCCTGGTTAGCCATGGTCCAGCGGACAACGTGGCTCCAACACGCCCCCTCCCTGCCGGACAAGTTGCAGAAAGAGCTGCTCGAGGGGCCCATCTATCCGGAGGCTCTGTTTGGCACGAGCCTCACCAACATGTTGGAACAATCCAGGGCAATAGACAAGATGACAGAGTCGGTTTGCGGCCTCATGGCGTCACGCCTGCCCCCTCGCCGCTATGACAGGTGGAGAGACAGGCGGCAGCAGCGGCAAATCACCGGCACTCCACAGCTTCAGCGGCGGTCCCCGGTCCAGCTCCAGCACCGGCCCCGCCCTTTGCGGAGCAACGGCCTCCGCCACGCCAGCCAGGCTCCTCCCAGTGCCCTCTGAGGACTCGCCCCCAGCAGTCCTGGAGAAAGCAGCAACAAGGGCCACCGCACAAGCGTCAGCCCAAGAAATGACTGGCGGCGGGGGGTGGGGTATGATTTCTCATGTGAAGAAATAAAGCAGATTCATTTGAAAATGATCGCTTCTTCTCTTGTTTTGAGCTCGCCTGTCGAATCGCTTGATCGCTCAGCAGCCGTGACACACACGCCTCCCACACAAGACAAGCTAGCTTCTGATCAATGCATGTTTACAGATAGTGTTGGCTCACACTCTTTGTTGTCCAGGCATTTCACGTACATAAGTGACGCCACACAACCGCAGCTCGAGCGAGCGAGCTGCATCTCTGCACACGGCGCAACGAGACGCACCATGCAGAGCTCCAGCGAGACGCTCAACCTCAGCGCATGTTTACCTTTGATTCAGAACGGCACACAGCTCACAGCGCTGAAGCGGGCAACCATCCCTTTCTGGGCGGGCCCCCCGTGGGTTACACAAGTAACGGAGGTAGGGGCCGTCCGATGGCTATCGTCCATGACGCGTTTAGAGCGTCTCGAGCATGCGCGCCTGCTTGCGGAAAGGCACGCGCAGTGGCAGAAACTGTGCTCACCAGACAAATGGCGGAGCGCTCTGATATCCAAAGGCTACACGCTACAGTTTGCATCAAAACCACACCCATTCAGGGGCGTTCTAGAGACGGTGCTGTCATGCACAGAGCAAAGCTCCTCCCTCCTGTCAGAGATACAGGAGCTGCTGACAAAGGGAGCGATTTCAAGAGTCTTGGACGAGGAGAAAAACAGGTTTTTACTCCCGATATTTTTTAATCCCAAAGAAAAAAGGGGGTTTACGGCCGATCTTGGACCTCTCCACCTTCAACAAGTCGATTGTGGAGAGACAGTTTCATATGTTGACCACAAAACAATTATTGAAAAGCATCCGCCGGGACGATTGGTTCACATCCCTCGACCTGCGAGATGCCTACTGGCACATTTCAATAGCTCAAAACACAGGAAATTCCTGCGTTTCTCCTTCCAGGGAGCCCATTTCGAATACAACAGGCTCCCGTTCGTCTACTCCCTCGCACCCAGAACATTCTCGAAGTGTGTAGAGGCGGCCATCCAACCTTTACGCTCGGCAGGGATGAGGATTTTGTTTTACCTGGATGACCTGCTGCTCCTGAACAAGTCCAGGGAGGAAGCTGCGAGCCAAACCAAGATCCTGGCAGAACACCTGATGGATCTGGGGTTTTCTGTGAACTGGGAGAAGTGCTCTGCCCTCCCCTCCCAGATTATTGTTTATTTGGGGGTGGAGCTGAATTTATCCACGATGAGAGCTCGCCTGTCACAGCAAAGAGTCAGCGACCTGTCAGCCCAGCTCAGGTGCGTCAGACCCGGAAGAATAGTAACTGTGGCAACCATGATGCGTCTCCTCGGAATGATGGCTGCCGGTCATGTTGTTGTGAATCTAGGTCTCTTCCACGAGGTCACTGTAGCATTGGTTTGCCCGACTATACATAGACCCTGTGTGTCAGAAGAGGCGGATGATTCTGGTTCCCCCCTCCATGGGAACCGACCTACGTCACTGGGGAAATCCCCTAGTGTTGACGGAAGGCGTCTCCATGACCACACCTACGTCACACTTATCAGTTTTCATGGCTGCCTCCCTGTCAGGCTGGGGGGACCTGTTTATCACAAACAGTCTGCGCCAGTTGGCCAGCTCATATTCACATTCACCTCCACATCAATGTGTTGGAACTGCTCACAGTGTTCAAAGTAGTGCAGCACTTCTCTCCCCTGCTTCAAAATCAACATGTACTGATTCACACTGACAACAAGGTGACAGCATCATACATCAATCGCCAGGGCGGCGTGCGCTCAGCCCAACTGCTGCAGGTAGCCAAGCGGCTCCTGCTCTGGGCACAGCTACACCTTCTTTCTCTGAAAGCGGTGTACATTCCCGGAGTTTTGAACAGAGGCGCGGACATCATGTCCAGGGGCGGCCCTCGGCACGGGGACTGGGATCTCCATCCCGACGTGATCGATCAGCTCTGGACCAGGTTCGGACGTGCAACAGTGGATCTGTTTGCGTCACGGGAGAACGCACAGTGTTCACTGTGGTTCTCACTGAGCTCGCGAGACAACCCTCCCCTTGGAATAGACACTTTTACACAAACTGCTTTACATGTTTCTCCCAGTCCCTCTCATCCCACGCGTCCTGGAACGTGTATGGAGAGAGAAATTATCGCTCATCCTCGTGGCCCCAGAGCACAAGAACGCATCCTGGTTCCCGGACCTGCAGCAGCTGTTGGTGGACCAACCTCTACAGCTTCAGTGGCAGAGAGACGCACTCCTGCAAGCAGGGCGGGTGATCACGAGTTTTCCAGAGATAGGCCAGCCCCTCTGGGCCTGGAGGCTGAGCGGAACCGACTAAGGCATTTGGGCCTCTCTCCAGCTTCATCCAAACTATCCAGGACGCACGAGCTGGGTCTATGACATCTCTGTATGTGTCAATATGGGCAAGTTTTCAGTGCTTGTGCACTGAGCAGGATGTTGATGCTACATCATGTGAGATTGGGTACGTCCTGTCATATTTGCAACTGCTAATGGACAGGGAGCTGGCTTTCAGTACCATTAAAGTCTACGTGGCTATCTCCTCATGCCACGAGGGCTTTGGGGACAGGAAGTTATTTAATCACCCTCTGCTGAAGCGTTTTCTAAAAGGTGTGCATCGTCACAGACCGGTGACACGCCTCCTTGCTCCTCAATGGGACCTGACGTTAGTCTTACGTGCATTACTTAAGGCTCTGTTTGAACCATTAAATGAAGTGTCATTGAAGTTTCTGTCTTTTAAGACAGCTCTGCTGCTGGCTCTCACGTCTGTGAAGAGAGTGACTGATTTATGTGAACTGTCTGTCGCTCCTTCATGTTTGAAAATTCAAGCTGACGGGAGCTCTGCCACTCTAAGACCCAACCCTGCATATATGCCTAAATGCATAAATAGCTCCTTTAAATCTAGGACTATTGTGTTGGATAGGTTCCAGCTTCCCCCTCATACATAGGAAGAGGAAGCTACATCACATTTGTTGTGCCTCGTCCGTTCACTTTCTTATTATGTGACGCACACGGCTGCCTCACATCAGTCTCAACGTTTATTTGTCCATTTCCGAGAGGGCTCGGTCGGCCGGGCCCTTTCTTCTCAACGCTTATCTCACTGGCTGTGCGAAGCAATCTCAGAAGCCTACAGAGCTTCTGGAGCAGATCCACCTCGGATCCTGCATGCGCACTCTACAAGATCCATTGCGTCATCTACAGCACTTCATGCTGGGATGACAGTGAGTGATATTTGTTCGGCAGCGGCCTGGGCGTCTCCCTGCTCTTTCATTCATTTTTATTTACGTGATCATTCTGCATTTTCTATGACACACTCAGTTCTTGGGGTCTTGTCAGAGTAATCCCGAGTCCTTCGTTAAGCTCTGCTCTAAAGTTCACACATGGCTGCAGGCAGTCAGCTGTTGATTGTTTCCCATCTTCATCAGTCACAGCGCAAATTGCTGTTGCTTTATGGGAGTCTGATAAGTCTGATATGTTATGTACATAGTTTGATAACAATCATGGTTCTTTGTTTATTATTCCATCTGCCAGAATTGTGTTCATTTCTGGCCTGGTAACACAATCATGTTTTATGAGCACGATGATAAGTGCATTCTAATATAATTTTTTAACACACACATATTTTTCTCGCTGCTCTAGCAGCTGAATCACACCTGCCAGGCTGCTATGCAGACCTGCAGGTCCATTCCTCACATTCCACCGCGTGTCTCTCCTTAGTGTGTGATGACGCATGACGCACGTCGCCACGAGCAGGGAAGGGTTGGATGTTGTAGTTTTTTTGGGTGAGCATCTGCCTATGCTGATTTCAGATCCAGTGAGGCATGGACTATATCCTGCTCCGCCCTTTATCCAATAAGCGAAGCCGTCTAAAGGGCGTAGCTCATTTAAATAGAATGTTGGTTACGTATTGTAACCCCAGATTCTATGAATATGAGCGTAGCCATTTAGACTGTGGGCCTCACTGTTCCTGAACGGCTGAATGAAAAAGCTGTTTAGGGACGAGTTTCCCGCGTTAGCGTTTCCTGAACGGCTGAATGAAAAAGCTGTTTAGGGACGATTTTCCTGCGTTAGCGTAATAGATAGACACGGGGTGGGGCCCACACAGTAGGTGGGCGTGGACTAAAAGGTTTTCAGTGGACGCGTTGCGCGCAAGGGCATTATCCAATAAGCGAAGCCGTCTAAAGGGCTACGCTCATATTCATAGAATCTGGGGTTACAATACGTAACCAACGTTTGTGCGGCTGCTGCTTGGAGATGCCAGCCCAGATGGAAAGTGTATGCTGCAAAGAGCTCTGGTTTCTAACTGAAGCTGTTTACGGTAAGCTAGGGATTTTGATAGTATTTAGGCTACAAAGACTGAAAGATGCTTCAATGTTACTTTAAACATTCAATCATTGTTTTCCTAGTTGTTTTAATATTGTGTAAGCTCCTGCTAATGGTGTTAGCTCCTGCTAATGGTGTTAGCTCCTGCTAATGGCGTTAGCTCCTGCTAATGGTGTTAGTTCCTGTTAATGGTGTTAGCTCCTGCTATTAGTGTAAGCTCCTACTAATGGTATTAGCTTCTGCTAATGGCATTAGCGCCTGCTAATGGCATTAGCGCCTGCTAATGGTGTTAACTCCTGCTAATGGCGTTAGCACCTGCTAATGGTGTTAGCTCCTGCTAATGGCGTTAACTCCTGCTAATGGCATTAGCTCCTGCTAATTGTGTTAGCTCCTGCTAATAGTGTTAGCTCCTGCTAATGGCGTTAACTCCTGCTAATGGTGTTAGCTCCTGCTAATGGTGTTAGCACCTGCTAATGGTGTTAGCTCCTGCTAATGGTGTTAGCTCCTACTAATGGCGTTAACTCCTGCTAATGGTGTTAGATCCTGCTAATGGTGTTAGCTCCTGCTAATGGTGTTAGCTCCTGCTAATGGCGTTAGCTCCTGCTAATGGTGTCCTGCTAATGGTGTTAGCTCTAGCTAATAACAGTAGATCACAAGTCGATATTGTTTGTTTCAACAGATATCTCGTGTATAACGGCACATCAAAACTTTGAGACAGTTTGCCTCAAGACGTTTTGTGGGCTGCCCTCGTAAGCCTCCATGACATAGAAGTCATCTCGTCATCAACCTAGCATGCACTGAAGGTGAAAAAATTGTGATTTTCATGGGTGAAAAATACAACAAAATGTATAAGAATTTTGAATTATTCATGAGCTTTTACAAATCACAAACAGCAATAAACAAGTTCATAAGAAAATTACAACATACATTTGTATTTAAGCCAACATGTGCAACTAATCATGGTCCCCTTTAAAGGAAATCTTGGCTTTTAAATTTTAAAATTTTGCTCCAATTCAAAACTGGATTTGTTCTCAACTTGCATTAGCATCTCATATGTCCTCCATGAGTACAAATACAAGCAAGGCAAGTTTATATGTTCTGATCCAGACCCTTCTCTTCCTCACACCCATGCGCTTCCAGGTCAGTAAGGTTTACATATGTAAAACAAGAAGAGGGAATGACATGAAGCAGAACGTTTGATACCAACTTGTGTTTGAATGACTGGAAAATGTGTGAAAGGAAGAAGCAGGTCTCCAATAAACAGGAAGAACGTCTGCCCCAGAGAAAATAATCCATCACTGACTGATCTGTTAGAGTAAGCTGACTGTGCTCGCACAGCTTGTCTTGCCACCACATTTTCAGGCTGGTGCATTTATTATGAAAGTTCTCTGCTGCAACTGACTATTTGGAGGCTGAAGATCAGGAGATAAACAGCTTAGTTAGAGGCAGGAGGTAGAACATCAGTCTCTACTGACTTTTAGCTCTAACTCCGGAGTTTATTTATGACAGGAAACGTGATTTGCGTCAGCAGACCCTCTTTTTCCATGAGCTATGTGTCCACTCTGTGGACAGCCACAATCCACGTGTCCTTTTTAGTACCATTGACTCTTTTCTTAGCTCTCCGCAGATACCTGGTTTTGAAGCATCCACTCAGTTGTGCAATAATTTTATGCAGTTTTTTATCGATAAGGTAACCTCTATAAGGGCTTCTATCTTAAGCGCAAACTCTGACCCCTCTGTGTGTGTCCCCTGCTCGGCTGTCTTGAAGCAGTTTGAGCCGGTGACTGTGTCATTTTTAGAGGACATGGTCACTCAGATTAAGCCTTCTGGTTCTCCTTGTGATGCTCTTCAACCACACTTTCTTAAAGAGGTTTTCCCTTGTTTTAAACACTTGGTTCTCAACCTTTTTAACAGTAGTTTGCTATCTGGAGTAGTCCCTGCTAATTTTAAACATGCTGTTGTGCAGCCCCTGTTGAAAAAACCTGGTCTTGATCCCACTGTGTTGGGGAATTTTAGGCCCATCTCTAAACTTCCCCTCCTGTCAAAAATATTGGAGAAAAT
>JARVGQ010000210.1:34203469-34217246 GCA_031762355.1 Hypsolebias martinsi
CAGTCAGAACATCTGTACAACAGTCAGAACATCTGTACAACAGTCAGAACATCTGTACAACAGTCAGAACATCTGTAGAACAGTCAGGACATCTGTAGAACAGTCAGAACATATGTAGAACAGTTAGACCCTCTGTAGAACAGTCAGAACATCTGTAGAACAGTCAGAACATCTGTAGAACAGTCAGAACATCTGTAGAACAGCCAGAACATCTGTAGAACAATCAGAACATCTGTAGAACAGTCAGAACATCTGTAGAACATTCAAAACATCTGTACAACATTCAGAACATCTGTACAACAGTCAGAACATCTGTAGAACAGTCAGAACATCTGTAGAACATTCAGAACATCTGTAGAACATTCAAAACATCTGTACAACATTCAAAACATCTGTACAACAGTCAGAACATCTGTACAACAGTCAGAACATCTGTACAACAGTCAGAACATCTGTAGAACATTCAGAACATCTGTAGAACATTCAGAACATCTGTAGAACATTCAGAACATCTGTACAACATTCAGAACATCTGTAGAACAGTCATAACATCTGTAGAACAGCCAGAACATCTGTACAACAGCCAGAACATCTGTACAACAGCCAGAACATCTGTACAACAGTCATAACATCTGTAGAACAGCCAGAATAACTATAGAACAGTCATAACATCTGTAGAACAGTCATAACATCTGTAGAACAGTCATAACATCTGTAGAACAGTCATAACATCTGTACAACAGTCATAACATCTGTACAACAGTCAGAACATCTGTACAACAGTCAGAACATCTGTAGAACAGTCAGAACATCTGTAGAACAGTCAGACTCTCTGTAGAACAGTCAGAACATCTGTAGAACAGTCAGACTCTCTGTAGAACAGTCAGAACATCTGTAGAACAGCCAGAAAATCTGCGGAAAAGTCAGAACATCTGTAGAACAGTCAGACCCTCTGTAGAACAGTCAGACCCTCTGTAGAACAGTCAGACCCTCTGTAGAACAGTCAGAACATCTGTAGAACAGCCAGAACATCTGCGGAAAAGTCAGACCCTCTGTAGAACAGTCAGACCCTCTGTAGAACAGTCAGAACTTCTGTAGAACAGCCAGAACATCTGCAAAAGTCAGACCCTCTGTAGAACAGTCAGAACTCCTGAAGAACAGTCAGAACATCTGTAGAACAGTCAGAACATCTGTACAACAGTCAGAACAGTCAGAACTTCAGTAGAAGAGTCAGAACTTCAGTAGAAGAGTCAGAACTTCAGTAGAAGAGTCAGAACTTTGGTAGAAGAGTCAGAACTTCGGTAGAACAGTCAGAACTTCAGAACAGTCAGAACCAGTAAACAGTCAGAACTTCAGTAGAACAGTCAGAACCAGTAGAACAGTCAGAACTTCAGTAGAACAGTCAGAACTTCAGTAGAACAGTCAGAACTTTAGTAGAACAGTCAGAACTTCAGAACCAGTAGAACAGTCAGAACTTCAGTAGAACAGTCAGAACTTCAGTAGAACAGTCAGAACTTCAGTAGAACAGTCAGAACTTTAGTAGAAAAGTCAGAACTTCAGTAGAACAGTCAGAACTTTAGTAGAACAGTCAGAACCAGTAGAACAGTCAGAACTTTAGTAGAAAACCATATTTATGGTTTTTCAGGGTTAAAAAGTAAATTGTTAAATCTTCAGAAGGTGAACTCAGATTCATTGGGTGGTTCTGGTGGAACCACTACAGACATTCCACTACTACCCAAAAAACAGACAAGGTCTGAATGTGTCCCAGAACCTTTTTTTGGATCAGAGCATTTGGTGGTTTCTGTCAGTCATGTTGGTGAGATGTCCAGAACCGTTGTTTTTTTCAGGTGGTTCTTGTTCCAAAGGTTGGAGAACCCCTGGTCTCAAACCTGCAGGAGGGTGGCTGAAGGACCAGAACTGGACTCTGGAAGGTCCAGTTCTGGTCCTTGGTTCAGATCTGCTGAGTCATGTCATGTGTTCCTCATGTCTTCTGTGAACTTTTATTTCATGATTTGTGTTTTTTCTTTAACTTTTAGCTGAAATCCAAATAAAACCCGATTCTGTTGGTTCTGTGTGTTTTTGTGCAGAATCAGAGACGGAGCAGAGAAACATGGAATGATTTTATTAGAGATCAGTGTTAGGAAGGACAGAGACCGTGTCCCCCCAGGACGCACGGACATCTGAGACAGTTTCTGGTGGTTGGACCGGAACCAAGCTCTTTACAGAGGCCAAAGTTCTGCAGGTGGGCCCGTTACAAACGACATTGACATGAAGAGGAAAGACCCACAGGAGGAGATGTGTGGACTCAGACCTGAACTCAAGTTCAGAACCAGAACCAGAACCAGAACCAGATCTGTTGAGAGCAAGCAGCAACATTCAGCAGAGAAAAACCTGGTCAGGAAAAGCGGACCGGCACTGAAAACAGCTGCAGGCAGGTTCCATCAAAGCTTCATGGACAGGAACGTCCAGAAGTTCTGTCCTTTAAGGAAGTACTTTGTTTTCACAGAACGGTTCCACAGTGTATAGAGTTGAAGAGCTTTTAATTTGACAAGGCTTCTTAACTTCCTGTTAGTGATCGTGATTGACTGCAGCTTTAACAGAACTCACTGGGTCCACTCATGGACACCAGCTGACTGAATATTAAACTATAATTAAATAATAGTAACTAAACGATTACAGAAATCACTATAATTAATCAATAATTAATAACAGTTGGTGGGGTGTCTGTATTTATTAGAGCAAACTCTAAATGTAAACATTTTTTAAATCTGTAGCTGAACGTTCTGCCCTGAAGAACCGGTTCTGGACAGGGAGCAGAGGTTTCAGGTTCTGGTTGGAAGCGGGTCGGGCAGGAACAGTTCTGAGAACGGCGCCGTCATTCTCAGAGCCAGGAGAGGACAGAAATGAAGCTCGGCACATTTGGGTCAGAACCGCTCCACAAACCTCCAGGTGAACCGGCGCAGGCTTCAAACGCACCAGAACCCCCGGGCTCTGCCTGAAACGGATCGATGGCTCGTCGGCGCCGCGCCTCGACCCGGTTTGGAAAACGTCTCTGAGTCCGTCACAGGAAGTTCTGATTTATTGCTTCTCCTACGACCAAACAACCGGCTCCGATCCGGTGGGAGCAGAGTTCTGGACCCGCTGGTTCTGGACCCGCTGGTTCTGTATTCAGTGTGTAGAAAATACTAAGAACAAGCAGTCCAGTTCCAGGCTGAGTACCGGAGCAGCAGAACCACAGAGAAGCATCCCTGGGATCCAAAACACACTCAGAGAGACGTCCAACAGAACCAGGAGACGTCCAACAGACCCAGGAGACGTCCAACAGAACCAGGAGACGTCCTGCAGTGGATCTGTCACATCATTTATTCACGCAGCTCCAGGTTTCGGATCAGAACCAAAACGGAAGAACCAAAGGAACCATTAAACATTAAATCAGGAGGACGTGACCGTGGAACCGGAGCGGGTCAGGACCAGGTCAGGAATGCATCATTTCAGAGACGTGGTCTGGGGGGAGGGGTTAAGGCCTCAGTTAGACAAACAGAAATTACCGGGAAACTACCGGACGAGATCATTTGCTGTGATTTATTTCTTTCCTGCATAGGGTTTAATGCAAACCTCCCCCATAAACAAAAACGACGACAGACAGTGAGAGGGAGTGCCGTGCACGCCGAGCGTCCTGCGGTCAGAACCAGGGGCGGAGACACCGTCTGGGTCGGGTCGCTGCTGCAGTCGTCCCTTTGGCCTGCAGCGCCCGCCCCACCCCTACTTCAGCATGCTGCTCTGCAGCACGGCCGTGGCGTAGGTGGGCCGCGCCTGCCGGCTCTCGATGGCGCTGCGCAGGTACTGGACCCCCCCGCAGCGCTCCCAGATCTCCTCAAACTGCCGGGGAAGGATCTCGGCGCCCCGTTTCCGGGACAGACCCGTCTCGTCCAGGCTCAGCTCGCACATCTCCATGTCGTCCTTCCCTGGAAGAACAAAGAGTCTGAGTTATCCTCCTGGGCCCAGCTGTTCACAAACTGTAGATTCAAACGTTGGAAACATCCGAGCTTCACTTCAACACTTGAAAGTCCTGTTTGGATCGTTTCCTCAGAAAAACTAGATTTTTTTAGTTTATATTGAACCAACTCATCAAGACTTTAGTCCTTTAACGGTGCTGCACTCACCATCTGGAGAACCAACCAGAACCTGCTGCAGCACACGCGTCACACACAGCCGGTTTGTCTGAGGATTACTTTTTACTCTGCATTTCTGCCTAAACATGAAGCTCCTCCTCCTGCCTTCCACAAAAGGTGGGAGTTGCCATAGCAACCAGTGACAGCAGATTGTGGGTGTGTCAGACGCAGGTGTGCGGTTGCCATGGTGACCGTACGGAGCTGCTCGTTCGTTTTGTTGTTCTCTGATCGAAGGAGGACGTTTCAGCTGAAACAAAAGGTGCAGCGTGCGGACGAGAGGAACGTTCCACCAAACGATCCAGGTGCTGACAGTTACAGCTGCAAGAAGAGACTGTGTCATCTTCAGGAGGAGCACAGCTCAGCTCTCCTTCACATCACTCAACATATTCAGCAGCTGTTCAAGGCAACAAGCAGCTGAAGTGTTTGAAGTGTCATCAGAGGCAGTTCCTCCCCCACACGCTGCCGCTGCTCCAAGTGGCCGCCTGCACAAGCCAAACATGAGCACGTGCAGCTGACAGGCTGACATCAGAACCATGGAAGCGCTTCACGTTGACCCATGGTCAGCTTCGAGTGGCTGCACGCACACATTTCACGTTCGCCCAGAAAAACAGAGTTCACCTGGAAACTTCCAGCGCTGAGTCAGCAGTTCAACAACTGTGCTACTTTTAGCTGCTAGCTGGTGTTTGGCTCCTGTTCATTGGAACATGTTCGTTTCAGCGTTAAGACGCTACATTTTCACAGAAAATTAAACTCTTCAGGTCAGAAGCGGACTTTATATTGAAATGATTGTGATTCTATAAAAGTGAAAATGTTTTTAGTAACAACATTTGTTCACTTCACTAAAACACTGAAGCCAAAGAACCATCCCCTCGGTGTGGTACTGACCCGCCACCAGCAGGATGGGTTGTTTATCCGGGTGCAGCTCCATCTGCCGGGCGATCCAGGGCCCATCAAAGTGCGCGTACCACCAGCCCTTCTTGTTGCTGTGGGGGTCCTTGTACTGGTCCCCCGGTCGAATGAACGGGATGCGGAAGTAGCGCTGCTGCCGGTTCAAGGCCACCTCGTACTGCCGGGCCGGAATGGGTGGAGCCGGGTTCTGCAGGGCTGTTGGAGGAGACAGAAGTGAGACACTTTGGACTGACGGCAGCAGCCGGGGAACGTTTACATCCAGGACATGGGAACGTTGAGCTCCATCGTTGCAACACGGCTGTGTGTCAACATGTCATCTAATGATTCATGTGACGGTCAGACATGGTGTGGTTGGTTTTCAGTAAATGTTCTGGCTGGAGCTTTAAACAGGAGCTGGACTTGATGGCTTCATCTGAACCAGGATTATCAGGACATTCTGACAGATCTGGGTTCAACTTTCACTGAGAGCCAAAATTTCTGTTCTCACTTTAAAAACAAACTGAAAGACCAGTTTGGATTGAAACATTTGAGTCACTGGTTGGACCCGTTACTGGTTTAATGATGATTTTAGCTCCAAAGAATTGACTCAAAGAAAACTCATAATTAATCTAAACATCTCAATTAATGCCTTATAATTTACACTAAGAATTTTTGCAGACCTAGTCTAGCAACCAATTTTAGTAAATTATTTTATTTTTAGTATCAAAGGATTCAAAAGGCGGGAATCACCACGGCAACCAGTGACTCTGCAGAGTTTAGATTGAAAAAAGTGGGAATCACCATGGCAACTGGGACTCTGCAAAGTTTAGGTAAAAAAAAGAAGACAGGAATCACTATGTAAACCAGGACTCTGAAAGGTTTAGGTAAAAGAAATAAAAATTAAAAAAAATTAAAAGGTGGGAATCACCATTGCAACCAGTGATTCTGCAATGTTTAGGTAAAAAAGGCGGGAAACGCAAAAATACTGGTGACTTTTCTATATTATCCAGCATGCTTTTCTTCCTCCTTTATTTCTATCATGGCCGCCCCCATAGATCCTTCATGTGGGTTCTGATCGGACCTTTGATGTTCAGGAGGATTCAGTCAAGAGGGTCAGCAAAAAAAAAAAAAAGAATGAGGACTGAACCTAGAGTTTCAAAATAACTCCTTCAAAAATAAGAGTCTTATTCTGGGACCGTTTAAAATAGTACTAAACTAAGTTCTAACTTCCAGTTGGGCTTTCTAAACAGACTTTCAGGATTGTGCTGGCCTTGTGCTTTAAGTGTTGCTAGGTGTTTTCTTTTGAAAACCATCTGTTCGGTGCTTTAACTTCCCATCCTGGATGTAAAGATTCTGCTGTTAGAGCCAGAGGAGGGTCAGCGCAGATCACAGCGATGCTGATGAAGGAGGAGGGAAACCAGCGAGACGTGAAGCGCAGCAGGACTTTATGAAGCTCAGCAAACTGATGAGGAACAGAAAGCTCTATCATTGTCATCCGACTACAACTGGAGCCTACAATCACCATCTACACAAAGAGACGTCTCTACGCAGCTCTCTGCAAACTCCACTCTTCAGGTTCTTACAGCAGGAAATGGGTGAAAAACGTTGCGTTAGGCCGTGTTTTAAAGAAAGTTGGAGCTTCGATCACATGTTCAGAAATATTTTAAGATTCAGACTTCCTGTTAAAACAAAGCTCTGCCATCAATGTGTTTAAAGCCACTGAAATAAAGAAACACTGAAACGACCAACTGTCTGTGCTAACGAGCGAACAATGGCCGCCATCTTGGAAGACGCTATGTTGGTCGCAGACCAAAAAACTGAATTAAATTATTTGAGTTTTTCAGCCCTGTCCATAAAGCACGCTGCTAAAATCAGCTGTGCTGCAGAGAAAAGTTCACTTGTTTAAATATTACGCCACAGTGCACCTTTACTTTACGATTAAAACCTTTGCGCTACATTGGTGAATCAGTGTGTAGGTTAAAAACACGGTTATCCCTGCCTAAACACTGAAGTGCATCAAGATACAAACTGTAAAATATTTCCAGAATGATGAGGACAAAAATACGTTAAGTTTAAGTTCTTAGCCTAACTCCAGACTCTGGACCGGACTCATGACAGAATTCTGTTTTCACATCATGCAGGATAAATGTTTTTTTTTTTTTGTAAAAATATGGATCTTTTGGTGTGTTTCTGGACAGATGACTCAGCATTCATGTAGCACGTAGCAAGATGGAGACAGCATTTTCCGCCTGCTGGTAGCACCAGAACCAGAGTTAGACTCTTCAGAGACACGAACTTCACGGCCTGCTGGAGTCACTTGGATCAGTGATTACTTCTTCTTCTACTTCCAGGTAGAGCTGTCATTTCTAACCCAGGCTCGCACCCAGACCGGCCCGGCAAAAATAATGTGCTGGACGGGTGGTTGATCCAATTTGGATCACCAGCCACGTGCGTGATGACCGGCCAGTTGAAAGAGGTTAAAAAAAAAAAAAAAAGGTCCAGGTTCTTGATTACTGACAACAACGAGCCGATGAGCTGGCTGAAGTTCTCCTCTCATCTCATTGCTGGGAAACTAAAACGGCGTCAGTCGTCGGCTTCCTTCTCCCTGGAGGGCCGTGGCTTCAGCAGCTCGCAGGATTCTGAACAGAACCGCCTGACAATCGTCCAGATCACACACGCACAGATGGAGGCAGTGGTTACCATGGAAACCCCTCCACCTAAAACAGCCTCCCATCAAGCAGAGCAGCTGAAACCAGCAGCAGTCCCACCGAGGAGCAGACCTCCACACTGACTGGTGGGGTCAGGGTGGAGGTTAATAAGGAGGGGGAGTTAGTTGGATTTAAACACTACAGTGGACTTACTGGCTCTGCTCACCGGAGGTGGAAGATCTGAAAGGAAACATGGCAGGTTAACACAGCAGCTTCCTGTCAGACAGGAAACAAGAGAAACACAAACAAACGCCCTCTGCCTAACGAGCTGTCACTAACGAGACAGTCACTAAAGAGCCTGGCAGTAATGAGCCTGTCACTAAAGACGAGCCCATCACTAATGATGAGCCTGTCACCAAAGAGCCTGTAACTAACGAGCCCATCACTAACAAGTTTTCACTAACGAGCCTGTCACTAACGAGCCTGTCGCTAAAGAGCCTGTCGCTAACGACAAGCCCATCATTAACGAAGAGCCCGCCACTAAAGAGCCAATCACTAACAAGTCTTCACTAATGAGCCTGTCACTAATGAGACTGTCGCTAACGATGAGCCTTTCACTACTGAGCTTGTCACTAAAGAGCCAGTCACTAACGAGTCCGTCACTGATGAGTCCGTCAACAACGAAGAGCCTGTCACTAAAAGCCCGTCACTAACAACGAGCCAGTCACTAAAGAGCCCGTCACTAACAAGTTGTCACTAACGAACCTGTCACTAAAGAGCCTATTGTTAAAGAGCCTGTCACTAATGACGAGCCCATCACTAACGACAAGACTGTCACTAATGATGAGCCCGTCATTAAAGAGTCCGTAACCAACGAAGAGCCCGTCACTAAAGCACTCGTCACTAGCAACAAGCCTGTCACTAACGAGTTTGTCACGAACAAGGAGCTCGTCACCTAAGAGCCCATCACTAATGAGCCCATAACTAACAACAAGCCTGTCACTAAAGAGCCCGTCACTAACAAGTTGTCACTAATCATCCCGTCACTAAAGAGCCTGTCGCTAATGTGCCCGTTGCTAACAACGAGCCCATCACTAACAACAAGCCTGTCACTAAAGAGCCAGTCACTAACAAGTTGTCACTAACGAACCTGTCACTAAAGAGCCTGTTGCTAAAGAGCCTGTCGCTAACGACGAGACCGTCATTATTGTTGAGCCCGTCATTAAAGAGTCCGTCACTAACGAAGAGCCGTCACTAAAGCGCTTGTCACTAACAACGAGCCTGTCACTAAGGAGTTTGTCACTAGCAAGGAGCTCGTCACCTAAGAGCCCGTCATTAACGAGCCAATCACTAACAAAGAGCCTGTCACTAAAGAGTCCGGCACTAACAAGTTGTCACTAACGAGCCTGTCACTAAAGAGTCTGTCGCGAAAGAGCCTGTCGCTAATGACGAGCCCGTCACTAATGAGTCTGTCACTATTGATGAGCCTGTCTCTAAAGAGCCCGTCACCAACAAAGAGCCCGTCACTAAAAAATTAGTCACTAACAACAAGCCTGTCACTAACGAGTCCGTCACTAATGAGCCAGCTGATAATGAGTCTGTCACTAACGACAAGTCAATCATTAACGAGACCGTCACTAACAACGAGCCTTTCACTAATGAGATCATCACCAACAACGAGCCTGTCAGTAATGAGCCCATTACTAATGAGCCTGTCACCAATGAGCCCATCACTAACGAGTCGTCGGTAACAAGCCGGTCAATAACCAGCCTGCCACTAAAGAGCCCATCATTAATGAGCCCATCACTAACAAGTCGACAGTAACGAGCCCGTCACTAAGCGGCTGGTTCTAAAACAACTTGGTTATAAACGGTCCAAAGTTCTGAGTAAAAAACTGTTGTCCTGTAAAAGTTGGACCATCAACCAGGCCGAGTCCAATACGACCCAGAGTCTGGGTATGAAGCGACCAAAGCAGCAGGTACGAGGAGTCTGGCAGCTGACCTAAAGCTACAGGACCCAAGTTCTGATGCACTTTAGCATTTATACATCTGAATAAAGCTGAAGGTCCGGTCAGAACCAGAGGTCCAGTCAGGACCAGAGGTTCAATCAGAACCAGATGTCCAGTCAGAACTAGAGGTCCGGTCAGGACCAGAGGTCCAGTAAGCACCATACGTCTGGACAGAACCAGAGGTCCAATCAGGATCAGAGGTCCAGTAAGGACCAGAGGTCCGGTCAGAACAGTGGTCCAGTCAGGACCAGAGGTTCAATCAGAACCAGATGTCCAGTCAGAACTAGAGGTCCAATCAGAACTAGAGGTCCAGTCAGAACCAGAGGTCCAATCAGAACCATACGTCTGGACAGAACCAGAGGTCCAGTCAGGACCAGAGGTCCAGTAAGGACCAGAGGTCCGATCAGAACAGTGGCCCAGTCAGGACCAGCGGTTCAATCAGAACCAGATGTCCAGTCAGAACTAGAGGTCCGATCAGAACCAGAGGTCCAATCAGGACCAGAGGTCCAGTCAGAACCAGAGGTCCAAACAGAACCATATGTCTGGACAGAACCAGAGGTCCAGTCAGAACCAGAAGTCTGGACAGAACTAGAGGTTCCATTAAAGGCAGACTGACGAGCTGGGCCGAGGAAGACAAGGATGAAGGCTGACGGTGGTGCCGTCGACACAAAGACAGGCTCTGAATGAGAGCTCTCCGTTGTCACGGCAACATGGTGAGGTGAGACAGGGACCATTAGGTCCTGGTGTGATGGGGAGAATCAAAGATGGACACTCGTGTTCTGACTTGATGAAGCCGTGGTGTGGACAGACAGAACCAGGACCATGGTCCAGCTGCTTCAGACAGAACCGGGACCATGGTCCAGCTGCTTCAGACAGAACCAGGACCATGGTCCAGCTGCTTCAGATAGAACCGGGACCATGGTCCAGCTGCAGGGATTTCCTGTCGTACCGTAGTCTGTGACAGATTTGGGCGCTCGCTGCTCCGTCTCAGCGTTCCTCTTCTTGTTCTTTGACTTCCAGGCGTGGTAGACCTTGAGCCGGCGGTGGAACTCCTCCCTGCAGGCGGCCAGCAGCTCGATGTCTGCAGAACAAACAGAACCGCAGCAGAATATTGTTAGTCCTTAACCCTGGTTCCTCTCATGGTTCTGTTTTCCTGTTTCTCCTCTGACCACAGAACAAAGCTCGGCCTAGTCCACCCAGAACTGCAAACCTTAGAACCTGTCTCATCCAGAACTTGAACTAATCTGGATTACATCATCAGCTGCTACAAATGTCCGGGTGAAGAACACAGACAGGTCGCGTTCTGTTGGGCTCACCGCAGGATGTGTTGATGGCGTCCCGCAGCTCGGCGTACTTCCACTTGCTCAGCTCAAACTTCTTGGCATTGGCGGCAGCCTTGGAGGCCTGGGCCTGCGGACCTCTGACAGGAAACAGAACACAGAGGCAGGAAGTCAGCGCTGAGAACTCTGGGAAACTGGAGCAAAGAGGTCCCATCAGGTTGGACTCAGGTGGCGTTCACCGAGGGAACCAGGTAGACTTACACTATTAATGGATCAACAGAACCAGAAGAGTCCAACGCTATGTTCATGGAGTGAAACTTACACAAAGCTGAAGTTTCTGTGTAGAAGTAGTAAACATCTTACCTGCCCAAGAAGCTCAGTTTGGAGAAACAGAAGTTTGATTCTGACCCGATGAGCTAAAGGCTCGTCTGAGCGGCACCAGAACCAAACCTCCTGGTGCTTCATCCAAATGTTGTTTTATCAACTTTTACATTGTTTACATGGACAAACAGCTGTGGCAGCTAGCTGTAGCACTTCCTGTTGAATGAACGTTAAAGGTTTATAAAAACATCTGCGTGAGTCGATGTGAAACTCAGCCTCACTCTGACCAGCTTGTCAGTCCCGTCAGAAAGAATCTGCTTCTCCAGACCGTTCAACAAGCTACCTGCAGCAGGTAAGATATTTATTACTACGTTTACACAGAGCTGAACTGTATCTTGGTTTAGTCTCAGATCTTCAACAGGATGATTGCAAACAATGTCTCCATCCATAAATGTGGACCAGGAGGAGCAGAACCAAAGTTCTCTCTCGGTGAAGCCTTAACAGTGAAAAAAAAAAAAAAGTGAGGAAGACCAAGGAGTTGGAGGAAGAGGAGCAGGTTCACGGGAAGAAGAAATCAAAAAGTGTGATTTAAAAACCAGACACTAGGACTGTGGAGGTGTTCAGAACCGGTGATTCTCCGCAGCACCACAGTTTATGAATGTAGGCGAGGCCGACGTGACGCTCTGCTGGATGAATAAAGTTTGTCACAGAAACAAACCTTCATACTAAACGTTGAAACAATTAAATCTGTAAACAGGTCCAACAGGACTCAGGTCCAACAGGACTCAGGTCCTCCTGATGGAGCCAGAGGTAGTTCACCCCGTGAAGGATCCACCGCCAAGCTCAGAGCGTGAGGAAAGACTGAAAGACGTGTCTAAAGAAGAGGAACCAGGAAGTGACGGAAATATTCAGGAATCAGGGACAATCATTGGCTTTGATCTGGATTCATCCGTCGCTCGGCTGGAATCAACACAAGTCAAGTGATTGTTGAGATTTGGCTCCATCGGACGGTTTCACCCACCTGGACAGAATTTCTGTCATTTCTTTGGCCATTTCCTCCCTAAAAGATGCCAGAAAGACAGTTTACTTTACAACGGACACGTTCCTGCCACGGATCAAAACAAGTTCTGTCCCTGCAGCCCGTTAGGTCCAAGAGTTCAGCCTCGTCTCTGTTTCTTCAGAGGGTTTGGACTGAAACTGAACGTTTCACGGTCAGAAAAGCTGCAGATCCAGGAGACGAGGCTGGACAAACTGAACTTTGCATCCAATCCGGAGCTAAAACTCTCTTCACGGGCCGAGCAGAACCAGTCGGGGCTGCTGTTCTGACCCGAACAGAAACTGTTCCTGCAGGAGTGACGGAGAGGAACCTACATGGTGTAGCTCTTCAGCTTTGTGGCTCCAGAAACTCTGCGGAGACAGTCAGAGGACAATGAGACATCAGGAGACGTAGGAGGACGAGACGACCGGCCAATCAGGACAGAGTTTCTTTAGACTTCTAAAAAGCAACGATTCATCAAAGAGCTGAGAAAAACATTCAGCCTCTGGAACTAACTCGTGATCCTTTATTCAACAGCTTTAGGGCTCAAATCTAAATGTCAAACTTTCAGAATAAACTAAAAATATTATTTCACTGTTTAATGTCTAAAAAGTCAGAGTTAAAAGTTAGTTAAAAGTTTAAAACCCAAAATAACTAAAGACTTAGAATCTAAAAGGCGAGCGTCACCATGGTAACCAGAGACTCAGGAGATCAGAGGGCTAAAAAGGAAGGAGTCACCATATTTTATATTTTTTAAATATATTTTTCATCACAGACCCTGCAGAAGCTGAACGTTTGTTTAGAACTTTGAAGTTCTGAAATGAACTGAACTGGCTCAGAACTGAATCAAAGCCTCAAGAATTTAATAATTAAAATCTAAAAAATTGCCTAAAGAGCAAACAGGAAGTCAAGTCGTCTTTAGAAATAAAGCCCAAAGCTATTTTTCAAAATAAGAGTCTGTCTTGGCCCTGAACTCCTGATGAGTTTCAGAGAAGAAGGGTGAAGGATAAATTTCATCTGAGCAGAAGATTCATTTCTCAGAAGTTTGATGAATAAAAACTAAAACTAAACGGTTCTGTTTGTGATGATTTAATCTGCTGCTCCATGTTTCAATGAAAATCTGACAAATTAACATGTTTTATTAAATCTGGGCAGAATTATGAGGCTTCTGACGTTAAAGTCAGGTCTCAGATTGTTACGGCATGCAGGTCAGACGGGAGATGGCAGAAGTCGCTTAGGGGGAGGGGCTAAATGTCAAAGAGAGGGAGGGGTTTAAGGTAAGAGGTCATAAGACATGGGGGGGTTAAATGGTAGAGGACACAGATGGGAGGGGTTAAAGGGCAGAGGTCACATGGGGAGGGGTTAAAAGGTAAAAGCCACAGAGGGGAGGGGTTAAAGGGCAGAGGTCACATGGGGAGGGGTT
>JARVGQ010000210.1:34298387-34309392 GCA_031762355.1 Hypsolebias martinsi
GCGTCAAGCAGAAAAAGTAAACCTCTTACCACCTGCATGCGAGAAGATGAAAGGGACTGGGCTACCATTGTCACGTGCTTATATAGACTGACTGTGTCCCAGGGGGTCACACATGACTATGCTGGCATGGAATACTCGACCTGCGCATGCGCAAGAATGATCATTCAGGTCAGTAGGGATGAAATAGAACTGGTTTTCCTTTGATGCTGGTAAACCACCGGGTGAAAAGAGGTGACTTACGACTCGTTGATGGGAACAAAGATGAAGTCCTTCTGGAACAGATCCACGTGCCGAGTCCACGTCTTCACCCTGTTGTGCTTCCTCTTCTGGATTCTGGAAAACAAACGAAAGTTGAGTAAGAAAAGTAAAATAAAGTGTCTAAATGAGTTGTGCTGGAACTCACGGCAGGCTGGTGGTGTCCGGGCCGCTCCTGCGCTCCCTCTGGTTCAGCCGTTTGTAGAAAAATGAGCTGAACACGTGGATTCTTTGTGCATCTTCTTTTTTCAACTTTTCCAAAACTAAATATCTAGAAGTATAGAAAGTCTCGTGTTTTCAATCTAAATTCTAATTTTAGAAATCAGCGTAACGTGACGAATACTCACTTTAAATAAAAGTCTATGATAACGTCGTTGAGGAATTCTCCGTCGTTAAGGCAGTGAAGGTCTTCATTAGTGACCGATATCCCTCCTTTGGCTGGAGGCGGGGGGTACATCATTAACCTGGAAGTTACACACATGACTTCACCTTGACATCCTGCTTGTGTGTGTGTGAGACCCCACAGCTTCCCGCAGACATCCTCGACAGTTAAGATAGATCACACTCAGGACATTATTACATGCAGTGTCCCCTCAGCGAGGACTGAACTAGACAAAAGGGCCTTCTGCTACTCCGCTCCTGTTTCTTGGAATATCTTGAAAAAGATCTGAAGCTCTTGACCTTGACCTCTCCAAGTGACTTCAAACATCTGTTAAGTTCCTGGTAATAACCAAAGCAGACATGTTCCTGTTTTTCGTATTTCTCTTTAAAACCTAGCAGTTATTGTTTCATTTTTCTTTTTAATTTCATTTTCCTCCATTTATTTTTTAATGTATATGCTTTTTAATGATTGTCTACTGTTGTCATCTATCAGTGTGTTCTGTTTTCTTTGTAAATGAGTCCTGAGGCTCAATGACACTAACCTGTAGAAATAAAGCTTGAATGAATGATAGTGGCAGCAAACACTCACTTCACAACTGGTCCAGAGAAGGTGGGTTGGAGGTCGGTCATGTCCTCGTCCTCCTCATCAAAGGACATGCTGGTCTGCTGCCGGGTGGCCATTCGTGTGCGTGTCGGCACGCAGGCAGGAGAAAACTTGGGGGGACTTTGAGCTGGCTTCGCCTGCAAAGCAGAAAGACAAAGAAATGAAAAGTTTACAGTCGATCAAGAGCTTACATAAAACATTAAATGTCTCATACAAGCTGTGAAATAAGAAAAAGGCAGCACAGAATCATCCCATAGCTCAGGTCAGAAAGATGGATCTGATTCAAAGATCTACCAAAGCTAACATGGCAGCAGCACAGTCATCTGCAACATTAGCACCAAGCATCAAAAACATGGGCCAACGCAGAGTTAGCGTCAGAGACAAACAGCTGAACAAGCTACCAGCTCGGTCTGATCTTCAAACGGTTCCTGTTTACTAAAACCAGTCTGAGCTGTTCAGGCTAACCGGGCCAAATGCTTCCTAGAAGACAGAAAGCAAAGCTAACTGGAAAAACAAACTACGTCAACAAGAAAACAACAAACCTGACCACAGAAACAGTCGCAGCTTAACCAACAGTCTGTCATAAATAGCTATTTATAAGACTGAGCTGAATACTGCTCCTCAGACTGAAGAAGTGTTTTGGATGAAAGAAGAAATGTTCTACATTTTATTGTTTTGTTTTTTGAATGTCCAGAGGACAAGACTTAACTTTGTTAGGTTGAAATATAGATGTTTTTGTAGGATCTGGTTCATCAGTTTTAATTCAGTTTATTTCTAAAGCTCCAAGTCACAACAGAAGTCGTCTCAGGCAGAAACAGAAACAGAAACAGAAACATTCATATATAAAAATAATAACTTAACATTATTTATCTGAGGAGCAGACAGCTTTGTTCAACTCGTCACAGATCTCTCATTAGCAGTACTGTACTAGGATTCTGGACACGCCTCCAGAATCGGTCCTAAATTGCAGGTGCAAATCCAGGCTGAGCTGAGCCAGGCTGAGCAGGGCTGTGCAGAATTGGGGCTAATTAGGAGCAGTGCAAATGGGGCAGAAAAGAGCACAGCATGTCATCATGTCAGCTCTCAGCCTCTGCTGCCTTTTGCCACCTGCAGGCGCACTTGGTCATGCCACTTCTCCACTCTGCAGAGATCAGCTGATCAGCCGAGGCAGGAAGTTTCTCCAGCAGTGTGCAGCAGGTGCTAAATAATTTAAAATAATTCATAAAAAAAAAAATCATGCAGATTGTACGGCTCATCCATTCATCCTTCAGTTGTGTGTCGTGTCCACTCTTATTCTGAAAAACCGTGTTAGAGAGTCCACGAAAAACAAACCGCGAAGTAGTGAGGGACTACTGTGTACTGTTTGTCTTTATACTTTATATTTTTTTACTATTCTTGGGTGTAACTGGGACCCTGAGTACATTATTTCTTTCCACCTCATGCACCACACATGAAGAAACGATAAATAACCTTGAACAGAAAAATGTCTGTAACTCAGTCAGTTTTCCAGACACTGAGTTAAATTTGTTGTGCTGGTAGCTGAGAGTCATTCCCAACGCACACTCTGAGTGTTAACAGGTAGCTTGGCATCATGTGAAAATGTGATTTGACTTTTTCTGAAGACTTTAGCTGAGGTGGTCTGTCATGAAGGGGGCAGGCATTTCTTCATCAAGTGCACAGCCTTTAACTACGTCAGGGTTTTAACTTCTAACAATCAAAGAGCCTGAACTTTAGTCTGAAACGGGTCGAAAATGACCATCGATGGAGGTTCTGGTCTCCACCCATTCCACCAACCTTCTCCCACTTCTGTGAGGACGCCTTGTTGTAGTTGACCAGGCGGATGTTGGCCTCGTCGAACGTCAGCTTGGTGGGGAACATGCTCAGGTTGTTGGTTCTGCCGATGGCGTGCAGGATGTCCTCCAGAATCACCTGCTCCTTCATCACCAGGCCGTTCTCCAGGATCAGGACGATGTACTTCTCATCCATCTCTGCTGCCACCCAACACAAGCAGACAGACGGTTAAACCTGCCGAGCGGAACAACCTGGACTGTGTGGACTTCAGTTAAAACCTTCTGACACGTTCGTCTCCTTCTAACTTCTGACTCTTTCAGGTTCTTCTGTGTCGTGACGCCAGCAGGTCATTCCGTAGTGTGATCATGTTTTTGTGTTAAAATCTAAATATTTCTGTGAATACAGCTTTTACTTTTTATCATAAGAATAAGCTCCACCTGCTAGAAAACTTCTTGTTAGTCGCTCACAACGAATACTTTGACTCGTTTTCTTTACCTGACAGAACCTTCTTAGATTCCAACAAACAACCTGACCAAACCAGACCTGGAGAACACGAAGGCCAAACGTCACCCTGCTCCAGCCGGTACATGAACTACTACTCCTGTTTGTCCCCATCCTGCGGTGTGTGGGCTCCTGGGGGGCGGCTCACTCACGGGTCTCGGTGCAGTCGTACCACTGGCCGCCCTCCTCCCTCGACATGTTGAGCTGCAGGCGCAGGCGGACGCACTCGTCCACGGTAGTTTGGAAGAACAAGACGGGAAGTTTGCGGACGCTGCACCACTCGCAGCTGATCAGCTCCGACGTCCGAAGACGGATCTCCTCGATGCTGCCACTCTCCGGGCCTGAAAGCACAGAGAACTGGTCTGAGGCGATCCGGTCATCAGCCGGGTCAGGAAGCTGTGCAGGTCTACAGACTGAACAGCCTCGACTGAAAACAGCGACAGCATGAAGACTTCTACACCCAGAAGCTGCCTCCAACTTCCTGCACTGAAGACAGACTTCCTGTTGCTCCTCCAGCTGCCTCAGAGACTAAACTGTGTGCAGGTCTGTACGATCATGAAGCTGCAGTCACTGATCTGGGTCATACCTTCTGTTTCCAGCTGGATGTGATCAACAGAAAACTGAAAAAGAAACAGGACTTGTAGAAATCGTTTCACATTCTGCCTCAGCAGCTCAGTTTGAAGGACTCACAACGACGGGCCTCTTCACAATCCGGCGCAGAGTTCCGATTCGGATGCTGCGGCACTCCAGGATAATGCTGTCACACCCACTGGACATGACTTTGGGTTTTTTTGTCCTCGGAACAGATGATTCAGGAGGCTCGTTCCCAAACTGTAGAAACAAAATGGAGGCCAAGACTGACATGTTTAACGGCTGCAAGAAATTCAATTATCAAACTTGTTTTCTTCTTTTCAAAGGGAACACATAACTCATAAGAGAATTTGCATTTCTTGTGAAAATACAAGTATGAATGCCTCTTGCCTACGAATGACAAGAAAACAGTTGAACAGTATCTTAAACAGCAGAAAGAAACTTCAAATATCATGCAGGAAGCAGAACGTGCACATCTGGTCCTAATGCAGTGCACTGCCAGGCTGCTGCCAATATAAACTCTTGATCTGACAGTACTGTGTGTTTGTGTTTGCTCTCAGCTACCACTATACCAAATTTCAGCTGAATAGCTCTAAAAATGCCAGTTACTGTATTTTTTCCTTTTTTGCCAAGGCGGCCATCTTACATTTTGATTTGGATGCAGTACGTGATAGTGAATGTTCTCAAGCTCACCAAATTTCAGCTCTGTGTGTGTAAAAATGGCTGAGTTAAATCCATTCAAAAGTAGTGTTGGCAGCCGTCTTGGATTTTTGATTTTCATGCAGCATTTGATGGGAATTATTGTCAGCTACACATCACACCAACTTTCAGCTCAAAATGACTAAAATCAGCTGATTTAGAGGATTTTTCCTTTTTTGCAAAGGTGGCCATCTTGGATTTTAGATTTTCATTTAGAGTCTATTAGGGATTGTTGTCAGCTACCAATACGCCAACTTTCAGCTGAATAGCACTAAAAGTGACAGTTATCCTAGTTTTTCAATGAAATGGCTGAATAGCAGCTAAAGAATTTTAGAATGAAGCTTAAATTTCCTAAACAAAGTAGAGGGAGCTTAACTGTGCCCACTAAGGTTGAATAAAGGCAAAAAATAGCACAGTAAAGTTGTAATTATCTAAGAAAAGCTGTGTTTTGCCAAAAACTGCAGAATAATAGCTAAAACAAGCAGAAAGAAGCTTAAATTATTAGAAGGAAGTCGGGAGAGCATGTTTTTGCTGAATTAGGCTGAAAAAACATTTAAATGATTGTCAAAAATGTTGAATTAGCTGATAAATATGAAATTAGCATAAAAACAGCTAAATGCTAGCTGAAATAGCTGAAACCTACAGAAATAAGGTGAAAGGTGTGTAACAAGTTGAAATGAGTCAAAATGAGTGTGAAAAAGTATAAAAATCTTGACGTTCGCAGAATGAAGCTGAATTTTTCCAGAAACTTGCACAAAGCTGAAAGAAGTTTAATCAAATCTAAATGTGAAAGTAGCAGTAAAAGGTTGTAAACACATCAAATGTTATGAAAGATGTAAAAGGAGCTCCATTCATATTCAATGAGAGCAAAAATGGCAGAAAAGGCTAAATATCTCAAAAAAGCTAAAGTTGCACCAATACCAACAGTCATAGCAGTCATATCCTGAAACAGCTGAAAGTTTTGATTTAGGTGAAATAGCACAAAAACTGCGGGAGCAGTTAGATGCCAAAACACGTACAGAAGAATAAGTGGATCTCAATAGTGTGAATACCTGTAGGCATTCACACAATAACACAATCAATTTCATTCCCAGTTCGCTCATCGTGAGTGACAGTCTACATCGATCTACAACAGTCTACAACAGTCTACAGAAGTCTACAGCAAACTACATCAATTTACAACAGAGTAAAACAGACTGCAACCATCTATAACGGTCTACAACGGTCTACGTCTACAAAGGTCTACAACGTCTGCAACGGTCTACGGCAGTCTATGGCAGTCTACACCAGTCTATAGCAGTCTACAGCAGTTTAAAACAATCTACAGCAGTTTACAACAGAGTAAAACAGTCTGCAACATCTACAACAGTCTACAGAAGTCTGCAAAAGTCTACAGCAGTCTGCAAATGTCTACAGAAATTTACAACAGAGGAAAACAGTCTGCAACATCTACAACAGTCTACAAAAGTCTATAGCAGTCTGTAACAGTCAACAGTATACAATAGTCTATAACTGTCTAAAGCAGCCTACAGTTTGCAACAGTCTATAGCAGTCTACAACAGTTTGCAACAGTCTATAGCAGTCTACAGCAGTCTAAAACAGCCTAAAACAGTCTACAGTAGTTTACAACAGAGTAAAATGGTCTGTGACCATCTACAACATTCTGCAACAGTCTGCAACAGTCTAAAACAATCTAAAACAGTCTACAGTCTGCAACAGTCTACAGCAGTCTAGATTAGTTTACAACAGTCTGCAACAGCCTACAGCAGTTTCAAACAGTCTACTGCAGAATGTAACAGTCTATAACAGTATACAGCAGACTGCAACAGTCTGCAACAGCCTACAGCAGTTTCAAACAGCCTACAGCAGTCTACAACAGTCTACAGCTGCTTACAGCTTTCAACAGCAGTTTACTGCTGTCTACAACAGTCTGCAGGCAGTCTAAAGCAGTCTACAACATTCTACATAGATCTACAGAAGTCTGCAGCTGTCTACAACAACCTACAGCAGAATAAAATGATCTGCAACAGTTTACAACAGTGTATAGCAGTCTGCAACAGTCTACAGCTGTTTACAACAGTCTACAGAAGTCTGCAACAGTCTGCAACATTCTGCAACAGTTTGCAGCAGTCTACAGCTGGCTAGAGCAGTTTACAACAGTCTACAACACTGTACAACAGTATATAACAGTCTGCAACAGTATATAACAGTCTACAGCAGTCTGCAACAGTACACAGCGGTTTACAACAGTCTGCAACAGTCTATAACAGTGTACAGCAGTCTATAAAAGTCTACAACAGCCTACAGCAGTCTACAACAGCCTACAGCAGTCTGCAACAGTCTACAGCAGTCTGCAACAGTCTACAACAGCCTACAGCAGTCTGCAACAGTCTACAGCAGTCTGCAACAGTCTACAGCAGTCTGCAACAGTCTACAGCAGTCTGCAACAGTCTACAACAGTCTACAGCTGTCTGGATCAGTCTACAGCTGGCTAGAGCAGTTTACAGCAGTCTACAACAGTGTACAGCAGTATATAACAGTCTACAGCAGGCTGCAACAGTCTATAACAGTGTACAGCAGTCTATAACAGATTACAGCAGTCTATAACAGTCTGCAACAGTCTAGATTAGTTTACAGCAGTCTAGATTAGTTTACAGCAGTCTAGATTAGTTTACAGCAGTCTAGATTAGTTTACAGCAGTCTACAGCAATCTGCAACAGTGTGCAGCAGTTTCAAACAGCATACAGCAGTCTACATCAATCTACAGCTGCCTACAGCTTTCTACAGCAGTTTACAACTGTCTACAACAATCTGCAGGCAGTCTAAAGCAGTCTACAACATTCTACATAGATCTACAGAAGTCTGCAGCTGTCAACAAAACCTACAGCAGATTAAAATGATCTGCAACAGTCTACTGCAGTGTACTGCAGTGTACAGCAGTCTACAACAGTCTACTATAGTTTCCAACAGCCTACTACAATCTCCAACAGTATATGATGGTCTACAGCAGTCTGCAACAGTCTATAACAGTGTACAGCAGTCTACAAAAGTCTACAGCTGCCTACAGCTGTTTACAGCCATCTACAACAGTCTGTAGGCGGTCTACAGCAGTCTACAACATTCTACATAGATCTACAGAAGTCTGCAGTTGTCTACAACAGTTTAAAATTATCTGCAACAGTCTACAACAGTGTACAGCAGTCTACAACATTCTATCTACAGAAGTCTGCAGCAGTCTACAACATTCTATCTACAGAAGTCTGCAGCAGTCTGCAACAGTCTAAAACAGTCTACAGCAGTCTACAACATTCTATCTACAGAAGTCTGCAGCAGTCTGCAACAGTCTAAAACAGTCTGCAGCAGTTTACAGCCATCTACAAGAGTTTACAACCCTCTGATGGTCCATACCAGATAGGCATCAGAGACGTGTAGTATTTTCACTTTCTGCTACCTGATCTTTCATCCGAGCTCTCCGAGGTATACTGATCTTCATGTCGACGTTTTTGAAAAACTCGGCATTCAGTTCCTCCTGCTCATTGGCGCTCCTCACCGCCGTCTCCACTTTGCCTCCTGAGGGTGCTGGAGAAGAGTGGGCGGAGTCAGCGGGTCGCGGGGACACGCTGTCCAGTCTGTTGACACTTGCTGTATTGGCAATGTTAGCCTCCTCGTCCTCATCACTGGAGAGAACGACTGAAAAGGAAACATTCTATAAATAATGGTTGTTAGACATTTTATATTGTTTTTATTTCATCGCACATCTGAACGTAGCAAAAGATGCACTTCATTGCAATGTTGCTGGAGCCATTTTAAAACTCACATCATGTTCACAGTGGGGGAGAAAATCTAAACTGTGATTTAATAAACCTAAAAATATATTCAGGTTGAAACATGAATGAATGTACAGTTTATGTTGTCAGAAGTTAAATGTATCGGATCGGATCAGTGCCAGTGATACCAACTTTGTTTTTATTTAAACTGATTAGGGGTGCATCGATAAATCGGCATGAGAAACAAATTTTACAGATTTTTTTTTTTGTTTTAACACCAATTGTCTAAACTTCATTTATATTTCATGGCACTACCTTGTGATCAGTTAAAACTAGTTTGTATTGTTTCTAGCATATTGTTCAAGGGTCTGTTTTTCAACAAAATAAGATTGAAATTTGAAGGCGCATTGCGTCTTTACAACATCTAACAGTGTTGCTGATAAAACAAAATCAGTATCAGCCAAAATCGGAATCGGCAGGTCAGACTTTGTAGAAATTGTCGATCGGCCAAAAAACTGCAATCGGTGCACCCCTAAAACTGATACTAACGTTTTCAGCGAGAAGCTACAACAAACCAGACCAGAAGAAATGTTCAGGGTCAGCAAGAAGCAGATCTGGACTGAAGCTTCTGAAACGTAAGCTCGTCGCCTCTCCTCTGGTCTGATCTTTTAAACTGGGTCACATGTCCAGTCTCAGGCATTCACCTGCTTCAATTATACTCACTGGGGTCGCTGAGCTCGTGTTTCTGTGCTGCTGGCCTCCTCCCTTTGGTGGGGGTCCTGGTCTCGCAGTAGCTGGATGTCCCAGCTAACAGGGGAGTCCTGGTTCCAGGGCCATTGTCCAGAAGGGACAGGGTCCCCCTGCTGTTCAGGATCCGTACTGGCAGAGGTTCCCTCATAGCAGCACTGAGTTTGTAAATGTTCTGCTGGAGGCTGTTAGGTCCGGGGGAAGTTTGGGGCCTGATGGGGGCTCTGGGGGTCGGGGACGAGGAAGTGGGCAGTCGACAGGGAAGCAGAAAGGTGCCGGTCTCACAGTTAAGACATTTGGTGCTGTCCCTGCTCGGTTTGTTGCACCTCTGGCACACCGCGTGGTAAACAATCGGCTGCACGAGCTGCTGGGAAACACAGAACCGGGGGGGGGGGGGGGAGAGACATTCGACAGTTTTCTCATTGCAGAAGGAGACATGTTAAACTAATGAAGTGTTTTCAGTATCTTCACTGACAGTTCAGATCAGCCAAAGAACCTTCTCAGATCCACCCTGCCTCATGGAAAGAAACTAACTCTGCAGCTTGTGAAGTGTAACAGTTTGCTGAAGAATCATTTATTATTTTTTACACTTGGACTCAAATTAAAGCAACCTCATGATCCTGAGTCAGTCAGGATCTCCTAACAGAACTGAGTGAAGACAGCGAGTGTAAGCTTTCATTTCTCTTCTTGCCTGAGCAGTGTGATACTTTGAGATTCTAAGAATAGTTGGAAACTTTACGGATTTACTTCTTAACTTTAGTATTTTACATTTGAAATCCCAAGAACAAAGTCTGAGCAGGAAAACTCTGTCCCTGAGAACGCCTGCAGCGCTGCGACAGCTCGGCTAACACCTGATGTTTGTGCGCACGCTGTGAATTGTGGGAAATGAAGTCCCAGGCTCAGAGCTCACCTCTGTTACTTTGAGCTGAGAAGAAACGCAGACGTCCTCGAATGGTTTCCTCTTCTGCTGAACCCGCCGTTTAATGTTCAGAGTCTCCTCTGCTGAAAGGAGCAAAAACAAGACGCCTCAGTGAAATGGGTTCATCTCCTGTAGTTGTTCTGCAGTGATGACGCAGAGCGAGAACATGAAATGATACTAAAACAGCCAACAAAAAACATTTAGAACGACCAAACACCAGGAAAGACTTCAGAGACAAACAGGGTCCAAAAGGTTTTCTACCACGACAAAACCTTAAATCTTTAGGTGTCACGAGTAAAAAGATCATTTAGAACTGATGAAGTTTGTTTATTTAGAAATAAAAACATCACGGATTCTTTGGTTACACATGACTTGACAAATTAATCATTTGTGTCTCGGTGGGACACAAGGCGCCTAATATGGACCCTACCTGGGACCTCCGGACAGGTGAGGACGATGCTGTCCACTTCCAGCACCTGCTCCGAGGACGGCGGCTCGTTTCTGCACAACAACAAATTGTGCTTTTACACTTTAAAGAGGAAAACTACATGAAATGCACATTCTGTTCAGAAAATTTTTGTTTACATGTTTGTTTTTATTTGACAGAAGACATTAAACAGGTGGAAGACAGAAAGTAAAAGAGTAAAACAGTTGTTTTCTAATAATACAGGTAGTCCTCGAGTTACGAATGGGTTCCGGACCTAAGAACCGTTCGTAGGTCGATTTTGCCGCAACTCGAAACGCCGGCCA
>JARVGQ010000256.1:0-11248 GCA_031762355.1 Hypsolebias martinsi
GGAGCTGTTGTAGCAGTGGCTTTGAATGTTATCAGCCCATTAAATGACTTGTTAGTTATTATCATCCCCATACTTAGTGTTCAGACTGTCCCTCCTGCACCTCCTAGTAGGTTAAAGGTACAATCTTATCGCTGACAATATGCAGCTTTTTTTGTTAGTTTTATTTAACCCTTTTCCACCTGACCCAGAGCACTGACACTAAACTTAACCCCCTGACTCATGACATATTATCAGCAATAAGAACATACCTTTAAACCTACTAGGAGGTACATGAGGGACAGTATGAAGGAAACCTATGGGGATGAGAACAACAAATAACGACCATTAAATGACTGACAACACTTGAAGCGAGTTGATGTTGTTGCTCTAGTTATTGAATCAAGGGTTTACAAATGTAGGTAAACATAGATGTTTAACAATCCGTTGAAATACACTGAAAATGCGGAAAATGGCATCTACTTTACTACAAATTTTATGGTTGGAGGACCCACAGACTCCACCGCCCACATGCAGCGCCCCTGCTGGCCCGCCCGCCATTTGCATTCTGGCATCGACTGGTTTACAAATTGAGTTGATACCAATCATCTGATCTACAGTAGAGTCCTTTTTTGCTGAAATTAAATTCTGCTGCATCTACCACAAGTTATTTTTGTCTTACTACCTGCTTGCGTTTCACCACAATCCAGTGCTAACATTGCACCTCCATGTCAACATAAGCAGCAGGATGCCCACCCTGATGGAAGATTCAGGAGCAGGAGGGTTTCAATAGAGGCAGTGCTGCGTATGTTTTCTGAAATTGCCAGAGGGTTAGACATTCTGGACCGAGCATTCAACATCAAGGACTGGTACAAAGTTTTACTAGACCTCCCCTCTTGGACCGTCTGTTCACTTCTTAGAGTTTCTCCCACCAGCAGAGACGAGTCATGAGCCACCAACTGAACTGTTAACATTTGGCCAGAGGATGCTGCTGAACAACTCCAAGCCTGCTTTGACCGCACACACAGGGGTGTGCTAGCCAGAGCAGCCTTCCGCTCTCTGGTCCTGAGCTAGAACTCGAGGAATAACCAGCCACAGTGTTATTCTGCATAAACAGATGTGCAGAAAATGTCACAGTGGACAATATATACTGTATAAATACAAAGTATGTATGCAGACTAGGAACAGTGGATGAACAAAGAAGTACAGAAATCTGCTGAATGGGCAAACTAAAGCTTTCAAATCTGGTGACAACTCAGTCCTTCCAAAGATAATCTAAAGAAAAGGATACAAGAATCCAATATTTTTTTTTTGTTACATAATCTTGTTTCACTCTGTATAGATTGCAATGACAAAAATGCCATTTTATTTCTTCTATTCTACTGTATATGCTTTCTAAATGTAAAAATATCAATATTCTAATTAAGCAAGTATCAGTTTATGATGTTCTGTGCAGCTCAGTAAGTCTATTTATGGTCTCTTGAGTATGCTGGTGAAGATTCTCTTGAGTAACAAGAAAAAAAACAGCAAAGTAAATCCAAAATTTTGCAGTAACAATCGGAGTTTAACACTTTGGTACAAAATATTATTTCATGTAGCACCGCGTGACCAGCATCATGGTGTGGAATCAGCTTTTAAGGCTTTTTTCTCTCTGAATTTTCAGCTCTACAGAGGCTGTTTGTGAGCAGCTCCATGCTGTGTTCCAGACAAGACTCTCTTTTTAATCCAGAAATACACACAAACTGCCCGGAGCAAACTGGACTTCGATATACAAGCAAAACGTGGCCGGGTCCTTCCTGAAAAGGACACGGTTTAGGTTTGATTTCATAAATGCAGTATGACAAAGCCACAGCACTCACTTAACACATTTACCGCCTATTTAGTAGTAATAGTATAAAGAACAGTGGATTCAAAATCGGTCTAATTGTGTTATTAGGAGGCAAAACTAATGAAGAATACAAGCATTATGTCTTATTGGACATATGCTTTTTTTCTTCTTCTTTCCTATTTTACTCTTATTTTTCTTAATATACCTGTACACTGATTTTAAATTCCCTATCCACATATCACATCAGAATGCCCATTGGAAATTAATTTCCCTCACAACTGGCGGTAGCAGCTAGACTTCTCTAACCTTGTCATATTTACTCTCCAAGCCCCAGCACAATGTGGAGAATGCAGGAATGAGCTGGCAGCGAGAACAAACACCGTCTTTTTCTTTTTACTCTCTATCTTTTTCTATTCACTCTTGTGGAAAATTGTGATGCGCGCTTGTTTGTCGAGTGGTCCTTCTACGGTAAAATACCCTCTCTGCTGTAGCTTGTGTAGCCCACAAGTAGTCCACATGTGCTTGTGTGGAGCTGCAGAGGGCAGGGATGAAAAACAGAAGCAGGAGCAGTGAAAATATAAAAAAAGTAGGTAAACAAGCAAAATAATACTGTTAAAGCAAAAACTGTTTAAATTATTGAAATATTCTGGTTAATCTGATCTCTGTCCTTGACATTTATTTTTTTTAAACAGCACAAAATACTTTCAATAATTTCAGATAAATTAGGTAAAATGTTGCCTGAGATCCTTAAAATTATCCAGAGTTCAGCGTCCTGCAACAATATAATCTATATGTAAGAACATCTAATGTCTTTCTGTCGTTCTTTATCTATCTTTAAAAAAACACATACACACTGACACATTTTAGATTTTAAATCAAATTTTGTTAACACAGTTAATAAACAAATACTGTTTAAAGCTTTATCAGGCAAAATGAATAAATTAATAAATACAAATAAAAAAACAAATAAAATAAAATAGGCCAAATGTGAACACCATCTAAAACCGCTGCCGTCTTCCCTGGACCAAAGATAATTTAAAAAGGACTAAAACAAAAGTGTAGAACTGTTCTGAGGACAGACGGATCAAAAATCCAAATTAATTTTGGAAACCACTGGATACCCCATTCTCCGTACTAAAGAGACAAAGGTCCATCTGGTCTGTTGTCAGTGCACAGTTCAACAAACCTGCCTCTCTGATGGTGTGTGGGTGCATTAGTGCTTCTGACACAGCTTACACATTTTGAAAGGCTCAGTCACTGCAGGCAATTATATATATAGGTTTAGGAACATTTGCTCCCATTCAGATTTTCAGACTTTTCAGGGAAGGCCTTATATTTTTCAGCAAATCAGCTCTAAGCCTCATACTCATACAACATACAATAAGAATCCAGGAGCTGGACTGGCCTGCCTGCAGTCCAGATCTCTCATTATCTGAAACATTTGGAACACCATAAAACAAAATATAAATAACAAGAAAAGAACAAGGATTGTTGAACAGTTAGCATCTTGCATTAGACCAGACTGGGACAACATCCTCTTCCAAAACCTCCAACCACTGGTCTCCTCAGTCCTATGTTTGCAGACTGCTGGCTTCACAGAGGGAAGAATAAAATAAAGAACAACGTTCTAAATTACTCCTACCTCTTCAGAAATTTTGAACAATAACTTAATTCAAACATTATATTATAGATTTATACTACAGTATGTTACACTATTATACTATGTATCGTTTCAATGTGGAAAAAAATAATTGTGATTTGTCTGCATTATTTTTATTTTCATTTTACACAACATTCCAACCTTTTTGTTTCATATTTAAGGTTATATATTTCAGTGAGGCGTTTGTGTGTGTGTGGATCAGGAAGAACTGGGCAATTAGAACTGTGCAAAACTTATGTTTTGAGTTGTTTAATTACTACACATGTCCAGTTTTTTAATGCCATCTTTGCTGCACTTCATTTTAATCTAACAATCATTCTGTTCTTTTAAAATCAAACCTAAAACTCAAGTAAAATAGTAACCGTACAGACAATTCAAGTTTCATAGTTAATAACCTTAACGTGAGTAACAAGGCTGCAAAACAACACAGAAACAAGGCCATCCAATGACTCTTGAATATTTTATTTACAGTCACAGTAAAAAAATGGCAAGTAATAATAATTAAGAGATAAGCTTAATTACTGGGAATATGCTCAATAGCAGCTGAGCAGAACAGGAGGTCTCCAATTAACCTTTGACTCAATCTCATCTTTTGGTGATTCATATATTCTTATTTTTGACAAAATGAATCCATTCTGCTTTTTCTCCTAGAAATAACAGGACCAATGACATAAGCTCTTTTTGCTTTTCGTATATAAATATACAGTAGCATGCAATGCTTATAATAATTTGTATTGCTGCTCAGTCACTGAAAGCCCAACTATGAACAATATTCAACTATTTATGATGCAAACACAACCAGGAAACATATTTCCTGTTAAGATCAGAGGGTCTTTGAAAAAACTAACATAATCACATTAAAGTGTATTTAAGTTTCCTCCACTAGCAGCACATTCGGCTGTTGGGCCACTAGTTAAAAGACAACCTTAAAGTAATATTTGGCCTTGAATAAAGCATCCATTTCTACTTTACTGCTCATCTGTGCCCTGCCAAATATCCAACAATAAAGGCTACCGCTACACACAAATTACATATCAAGCAGACAACAGCTGAGTAATGACTCTTTCTGTAATCTCATACTTCAACTGACCAGCAGTGTAATTATATTTGGTGTAATTTGTTGTAGTTATTACATAAAGTAATGGCTGCAGCAGAACAAGCAACCTTTGTTCTGTTGATGAATAGCCAATAATCACAACATTATGTTCCTTTGTTGAAATAGCCTAATCTACTGTATCACTCCCAGCTTCTGACTGAATTATCTCTTCTCAGGAAAAAAAAAAAGGAAAAATAAATAGTGGAGCAATATTAATTTTTAAAAACAATTTCCCCAAACCATTACCTGATTGCTGATAAAAAAAAAATACAATAAAATTCTCTTTTGTAGCTCTGTGTGTCTGTGTATGTATGGTAGACAATGACAAAAAAATAAATAAAAAAATACATCGGGACATACGCAACATACTGAACAAAAATATGAATGCAAAGCTTTTGTTTTATCTCCCATTTTTCATGAGCTGAACTCAAAGATCTAAGACTTTTTTTTATGCATACAAAAGGCCTTTGTCTCTCAAATATTGTTCACAAATTTGTGCAAATCTGTTAGTGAGCACTGCTCTGCCAGTATAATCCATCTACCTGTCAGGTGTGGCATATAATGATGTATCCAGTTCTGTTCCCTAAGACGGCATATCAAGATCCTTTGGACCCTAAGTACACAATTTTGTTCTACCAAATGTACCACATGTGATGCGTATGACAAATACAGAAACGTTGACATTGATTAGACAGTGGTTATTGCACAGGTGTGTCTTAGGCTGGCCACAATAAAAGGTCACTCTAAAACGTGCAGTTTTACTGTTTTGGGGGATTCCGGGGCATCAGAATACCAGTCAGTATTTGGTGTGACCACCATTTTCCTTGTGCAGTGCAATGCATCTTCACATAGAGTTGATCAGGTTGTTGATTGTGGCCTACGGAATGTTGGTCCACTTCTCTTCAATGGCGGCAAATTTGCTCGATTTTCTCGGGATCTGGAACTCATTGTTGCATATGCTGATCCAGAGCATCCCAAACATGCTCAATGGGTGACAAGTCTGGTGAGTATACTAGCCGTGCAAGAACTGGGATGTTTTCAGCATATTTTCAGAAATTGTGTACACATCCTTGCAACATGGGGCCATTCATTATCAAGCTGCAACATGAGGTGATGGTCGTGGATGAATGGCACAGCAACGGGCCTCAAGATTTCATCACGGTATCTCTGTGTATTCAAAATGCCATCAATGAAATGCACACGTTTGTTGTCCGTAATATATGCCTGCCCATACCTTAATGTCATCACTGCCACCAAGGGCCACTCAATTCAAAACAGTGACATCAGAAAACAGCTCAACAACACAACACCGTACACACAGTCTGCCATCTGGCCATTACAGTGAAAAACTGGGATTCATCAGTAAAGAGAATGCTTCTCCAACGTGCCATTCCACATTGAATGTGAGCACATGCCCACTTAAGTCTGTTACAATGACGAACCACAGTCAGGTGGAGACCCCCATTGAGGACGACGAGCTTCCCTGAGATGGTGTCTGACAGTTGGTTATACAAACAACTGTTGCAGCAGCTGTCTAGGTGGCTGTTCTCAGAAGATCTTGGAGGTGAAGATGTTGGATGTGGAGTCCTGGGCTGGTGTGGTTACACATGGTCAGCATTTGTGAGGCCAGATTGATGCACTGCCATATTCCCTGAAACACCTTTGGAGATGGTGTCTTTATTCATTCACCAATAGAGCAATGGACATTCAGCTCATGGGCAAAATCTCAGGTCGGCATCCCTGCAGTCAGCGTGCCATTTGAACGCTCTAAAATTTGCAACATCTGTGGCACTGTGTTGTGCAATTAGAAACGCCTGTGGTCAGCTCAAGGCTGACCTGTGCAATAATCATGCTGTTTAATCCAAATCTTGATATGCCACACCTGTCAAGTGGACAGATTATGTCAGCAAAGGAGAAGTGCTAACAAATTTATACACATTTTTGAACAATGTTTAAGAATGCGCGTACATAGAAAAAGTCTTAGATCATTGAAGTCAGCTCATGAAAAATGGGATAAAAAACAAAAGTGTGGTGTTGATATTTTTGTTCTGTATTTGAGAATGAGATAATCCTATTTGAATGTCTGTTACCCTAAGACAGAGTTTACATTTAGCTAGTGGTTACCATGAAGTTAGTCGGGGTACACTGTGGGTGCATGCTCCATGAGTATGAGATTGAGAGTCTATTATGGGCTGTTTAATTACTATAAACGCAGTGCAAGAGGTTGGTTCGCATTGCGGGCAAAACGTCAGACCCCCCTCAGGGTGGGAGTTGGACTCGGCCAGGGCTGCCCATTGTCACCGATTCGGTTTGTAACTTTTATGGAAAAAAATGTCTCTGTGCAGCCAGGTGGCAGAGGGAGTCTGATTCAGTGACCTCAGCATTCCATCTCTGCTATTTGCAGATGCTGTGGTCCTGTTGGCATCATCGTGCTATGATCTTCAGCTCTCACTGGAGCAGTTCACGGCCGCGTGTGAAGTGGCTGGGATGAGAATCAGCACTTCCGAATCTGAGGCCATTGTCCTTAGTCGACAAAGGATGGAGTGCTCTCTTCTAAAATGAGTTTCCTCCACAGGGTAGCTGGACTCTCCCTTAGAGATAGGGTGAGAACTTCAGTTTTACGTGAGAGACACATCAAGAGGAGCCAGTTGAGGTTGTTCAATCATCTGGTAAGGATGCTCCCTGGGTGCCTCTCTAGGGAGGTGCTTGGGACATTTCAGACTTGGAGGAGGCCTCGGGGAAGACCCAGGATACGCTGGAGAGACAATGTATCTCAGTTGGCTTGGGAATACATTGGAATCCTCCCAGAACAGCTGGAAGAAGTGGTTGTGGAAAGAAAGGTCTGGGCTTCCCTGCTCATGATTCTGCCCCTGCGACCCGACTTCAGAACAATCGGAAGATAATGGATGTATGGTTATCATGAAGTTTACTGAAGGTTGACATTTGTAAACTTGTTGAAACAATGTTTTTTTTATTTTATTTTATTTTATTTTTACAGAGAAAACGCAAAAAGTAAAATCAAAATGACTATCCAGGTTGGAAATTTACATTTGTAAATATTTAGTAAAAAAAAAGGTTAGCCCAAATTTACCTAGAAGATAACTTGATATGAATTTAGTCCTTTTGGGATCTTTGGAAAGCCTATAGGACATGCACAAGCAAAATGTGGCCAATGGGCCAAAAGTGGTCCACGGAATGTCTCCACCTGACCCTCAACAAAATAAAACAAACAAAACTAATGGCTGCACCTTTTTTTTTCACTGTGACGGACAAAATGGGTAGATGGGTGGGCAGAGCTGGCGTTCCATTTCAAGAGGCATATCAGTCAAACGCCTTGCTCAGATCCAGCGGCTTAACAAGCTGGATAATGATTACTGATTTAAACAAAACAGTGTTGTTTTGATGTAATAAATACAATCAGGCAATCGGCTGAATACAATAAATTACTGGCTTACTGCAAACCAGTATGAGATTCCTTGTGTCTATATTGCACACTAAATGTTTCAGCTGTAAAAACCTACTAATTACTCCGGTAGGCCATTCCTAATCTATCCCTTTTCCCTAGGGAAAAAATAATTATCCATCTATCCATCTATCCACACGTGTGTGTGTGTGTGTGTGTGTGTGTGTGTGTGTGTGTGTGTGTGTGTGTGTGTGTGTGTGTGTATTATGTATTTCAAAGCCTGCACTCTGACTTTAAAATTATCTTACACTTTCATGAAACACAATTTCTGCACTTTCATAAAGCCTTTATCTGCATCTGTTTCTTAAAAATGCTCCCTAGAGATTCCCCCATGTTTCCAGGTAAGTGGATTCTGAGGATTCTAGGAGACATGCAAATTTAGTAAAGCGTAGAAATACGTAAGTAGAAAGGCTTTTTTGTTTTCCCTCGTAGAACAGCACTATTTAGATCTCTTGGTGCTTATGTGGCCTTTAAATATCCAACAGTTGTCTCAAAAGCACCACTTTCATTTTTCTACCAAATGCTCTGAGCCATTTGAAAGCACTTCAGGCACTTTTACCACAAAAGAAACCTGCAGAACATGATTCGCTGAGGAACCTAAAAATACTTTCACCATGGCTTTCACAGCACAGAAGAAGGTATCAGTCAAGACACTTTGGTCGGTTCTGTGGAGCTGCAGCATTCTGCTTGTGCTCTTGGAAAATAATTTGAGTCACTGTGGTGTGCTGTGAACAGATTCTGTGCCTTGATGTTCAAACAACTAACCACCTCGCCAATTGGGCTATTTTAAGCTATTTATGTGTTGTGGTGGTTGCATATGTGCAGTCATATTTCAATTAAAATCCAAGGCAACCAAAGTGATGCTGTTGTTTTTGTGACTGAAATAGATGGGATAGTGAATATGGACATTCTTTAGAAAACCTCTTTTCTGCTGAGCCACATGGTGCAGGAGTGCACAGCGATAATGTCACAGCAATCTTTCAAAAAGGTAACTAACTGGTGACCAAACAGAGCTAAAGGGACTAATTGTTCTCATTTTATGCACCTGGAACTGAAACTACAGGAAAATTATAATAATCCCCATTTCCTTAAAATGCTCATAAACAAAAGCTTTCCACACCAACCTGAAACTGAATACAATAGTCCCTTGTTTATCGCGAGGGATCCGTACCCTGAAGACCCGCGATAAGTGAAAAACTGTGAAGTAGGAATAGTAGTACAAGTAGTAAATAGTTTATTTTAGTATTTCTATATATATACATTTATGAAGACATTTTAAAAACACTCCATCCCCAAAATCTTGCAATATCTTAATGTTTCTAAACTCTAAAGTCTCTAAAAGAGCACAGCATGTCATGATTTCAGCTCCCTGCCTCCTCTGCTCTTTGCCAACCGCAAGCGCTCTTGGCCACGCCCACTTCGCTCTGCACGGAGAACAGCTGATCAGCTGCAGCAGAAATTTTATCCTGCAGTATGGGCTGCACAAAGGTGCAGGGGGTGTTAAGTAATTTAAAATAATTTATTTTAAATAAAAATTCCAAGCAGATCGTGCAGCTCATCCATCATTCAGCCCATTGTGTGTCGTGTCCAATCTTATTTTGAAAAACTGTGATAGAGCAAGTCCGCAATAGACAAACCATGAAGTAGCGAGGGACTACTACACTAACAGTCTATGTAAAAATTCTGCCATTTTTGTAGATGCTTTAAAATCTTTCTTTTATTATATGTTACTAATCAAACAATTGTAATGCTTTTAATTTTAATTTAAGGAGTTTTGAATTTTATTTATAAGTTTGATTGTGGCAAAATGACCCTGAAAATGGCTCAATGTATTTAACTCAGTCAATTTTACAGATATCACACTAAAACGGTGTGTGGTAGTAGCTGAAGTGACAACACATAATCTAAGGGCCACTCATTGTGTGGAACCTTTGCTTAAAACTTTAGCATTAACTGTTGGCGTCCACCCTGTTTGTTAGCAAAGTGTCCAGTGAACATTGACTTTACTGAAACTTTCAGAAATTATCAATGGATATGCATCTACTGTACACCTGACAAGAGTAAACCCAGTTTGAGATGGTGGCGACAGAGCAATTATTTTAGAAAACACAAAATGGAATATAACTTTATAGATTTTGCAGATTAATGTACTGAGCTGAAATAAGATGAATGAGGTCATTCACAACTCATAACCAGAGTGTGACAATTTGCAATATTATCCAAGATTGCAAATCATGTTATTTTCCAGGTTTGAAGGGATGAACGGTGGTGGGTGACATGCGTTCCTTCACAAAATGCTAGGCCATCCTATTGGTTTGTTTTGAGTCCATCCAACAAACTCCCATTTCAGCTACAAATTAACAAAAACAAACAAACAAACAAACAAAAAAACTCCTAAATTATTTTACACTAATAATAAACCAATTCCGTTTAAGGAAAGTGTGCTAGATTAAAGTGATTCAAACAAAAATACATCAGGTTATTATTTCAACTGCTTTGACCAAATAAACTGTCAGACTGAACACACACACACACCTGAACACAGGTGTGTGAGTGCCCCCAACTGTGTCACAGAAATGCTGGTGCCCCTGCTGTTCCGTTCACCTGCTCGTTCCATGATGCAGAGGTGACAGAACATCCTGGGAAGCGTACGCCCACAGCTTCAACCAGTCAGTGCAGAGTCTTCTTGTGTCAGCTGGCTGCACAGTCAACCCCAACATGCCGCCTCTAATCTCGTCCCTCTGCCTGTCGGGCGCGCTCGCGTAGCTGAGATCTGGAGTGGAGCCTCAGACAGGCGGGCGGCTGGTGACGAGTGGCAGGATTTGGTCTCAGAAGCAGAGGAGGACAGACTAATCTCGTGTGCACAAGACCACCAGAGAGGATTGGCCATGGTTTAGGAGAGATACACAGGGGGTTGAGAATTGGAAACCAGACCAGGTGAGCAGGACGGGGCTGTGTGAGGCTGAGAGGGCCAGGAGTGAAGGGAGAAGATGGAAATGTCTGAATTGAGAATACATATATATTAAAGTCAACTCAGTTTAGGATGGCTGCCTCAGCCAACTGATTTTAGATTGAAAAATCCCTATAATTCTATTTTACAGATATTGTGATGAGATGTGTTATGGTTGTAGCTGAGTTTGCCTCCACCACAAACTTCAAGCACAACATATTACGTTTTATTTTTGCCTGCAAGCAAAACATTTTAGGAATCACTGGGCAGATACT
>JARVGQ010000267.1:0-10148 GCA_031762355.1 Hypsolebias martinsi
AACAATATTATCGTTTATCGCAATAACTTCTGAGACAATTAATCGCCCAGCTAAATTTGTTATCGTGACAGGCCTAGACAGAGCAAAAAAGCAGGCGGAGAACAGGACAGGGAAGAGCATGCGTCCACCTCATACCATAACGAGTGAGGAGAAAAAAAACAACTATATTTTTCATAAAGTACATTTAGTTTAAAACTCTGATAAGTGGTGGGCGATATGCGTTTCTTTAAGAAGTACTAGGCCGGCAAACTACTTTAAGATATTGCATTTTGTATTTAAGATGAAGTGACTTCTATCTGTAGCATGACAGTTTTTAATTGCTGCACTAATGTATTTTTAAGTAGGTATTCAAGCTGAACAAGATGGAGGAAAGTACCACTTAAAAGGACAAGACGTGCACCACTGGAATAGTGACAAAGGCATGTGCTCCTTTGGCCTGTATCAACAGTCATCCATCAACATAAGTGTATTATTCACTTTCAGGCATCTCACTCATTACTTGGAAACAAGAGGCAAAAGCTAAGGATGCTTTGGAGTCTCAGGTGGCCTTTAGATATTGTCACACTACTTAAGAGGGATTTATTACAAAAGAAGTATACTTCAAAAATCTTTATTTGAGACTGTGCCAGAAGGAGCTGCCAGAATCAGGAGTGTAAGTGTGGGTAGAGCTCAGACCTACAGTGGGTACAGTTTGCCAATAGAACATCATATGAAGCAAATGTAATGGAAAGTAACTTAAACAGTCCAAGACATTCAGTGACAGAAAAAAGAAAAACTCGTGGCTCAGTGTTATTGCTTTTATAAAACTTACAGTATGTATAAAGTTTATTCCTTAGGTTTTTCTAGTAATGCGTGTTGCAATCATTTATATAAAAAGAAATCAGATTTATTCAAGGTGCGACTGTCAGAATCCTATATACCCTCCATCTGCACCATGAAGAAAGGCTTGAGATGTACAATAGTAACAGGCAAAATCAAAAGGGAAAGGATTGTTTCTGATTGGATGGATTGTGTCCTAAGAAATATTTGTACGCATGTTTGTATGTTACAGTGACTTCAGGTGAATTGCTGTTCTTCTAAAAATAGTAATGAACAAAGATACAACGTCCACCGTTCATTTGTTTGTATTTTAATTCCTGGAAGCCAGACTTTCTTGTACTCTTTCAAAGACGTATTACACAATGATTGTATGATGTTTCTTAAAGCTTCTCTTAAGAGATTGGCATTTTTTTTACTTGTTTTTGATTCAATCATTACCTCTCACAGTTTTTGCTTGTTGTTGTTGCTTTTAGTTAAGTTACTCAACACTTACCTGGATAGCGATGCATAATACTGCATCCTACAGAGTATTATATACATCCTATGAGCTGTATTATTAAATGACTTGTTACCTAGTATGCACCTGGTACTTACATAGTACATACCCAATTCATACCTGGAAAGCAACAGCAACTGTCAAAACCTACAACTCTTTGGAAGCAGAATATAAATAGATGAAGTGTTCAGGACTTTTTCCACAACCGTGGTATTTGTAACCATGCTTGGCACAAGTTTTTCCTTCAGCAGCTGCACATCCAAGCATAATGTCCTCCCTTATTCATCATCTATAACAACTGCAAAGGAATCCTGACAACAGGAGGCATGTAGGTTATGCAGTGTTAGATGAGGCTAGGCACACACTTATGTTTATTTTTGTTTCAATGTTAAACCTATGTGAAAGGCGCCACATAGCTGCATATCCAATAGGATATCTGGATGTGTACACCTTTAGAAATGTAACTACACATAGCAGAGATGTAGATGACAACAACTGCAACTGTTATGTGGTTAAACATAAGGTTGCTTTTGTGCAATCAGTTTGGCATCAGTTCATGCCTCCAAACTCTGTGTTTGGAAGCATGAGTGTTAGAGAATCTGTGTACCGAAAAAGCTTGGGGTAGATTAGTGATTACTGTTACAGTCAGTCAAAAATATGCTCAAACAAGAGTACCGCTTACAGCACATTATTATACGCCTGCCGACAAACTATTATACAGCAATCGATGGCAATAGCCTAGACAAGCAAATACCTTGTATAACATTTGACCTTGATTTGTGACCTTGACCTGGGAGCTGAAGAAATGATGCACACATATATGAAGTTTTATTAAAGTATTTTGAGCAGATTAGAAGTTATGACAAGACAAGAGAAAGTTTATGAATGTACAGATTTAGTGTTGCAGAACAGAAAGAGGTCATCAACCCATTACACATCCCACAGCTTCCTTTTTCTATACAGGCCTGAACAACTGTAAGAAACTCAAGGTAAGATGGGGGGGGAGAAATGTCTGCTTAAGTTGTGGGAATGATCAAGAAAGGGAGTAAAAATATCAACTTAGCTGTGAATCATTGAAAATATGTTACAAGCAGACAAATACCCAAGTTTGTGTAACTGATGCCAAGTTTGGGAAAATCAGTTAGACAATGTAGCGATGAATCCAAAATATATCCTCTAGCTAAGAATGGGAAATGGAAAATACTGACAACTTTAAAGAATTTGAATTAGCAGAACACGATGAGCCACTGATGCTCCTTAGTTGAAATAAAATGAGATGGGTGGTCCTTTTAGCACACTGGTCAATACCTCAGTTGCCCTATCGATTGGTGAGGCTTCAACTAAATGTCAGCACATAAAAGACCAGAATCTCTCATGATTCTGTAATGATGAAAGACAGACACTCTGTGGGCTGGCAGCATATTCGTAACACAATTTTTGTGCCTGGATGTCAAACTACACCTCTATAAAACCAAAACCTTCTTTAGTATTATTTACAGTAGTCCACAGTCAAAGGACTACAGCCACGACTGCACGTGAACATTACTGCAAACCAAAAAGCCGTGTGACCTTTAAGGTGTGTTGGACGCTGATCCTTTGGCCCATTGCTCGGCTTCCTTACATTGCCATGGGTCACATGGTCTGAGTTTGTGTCTTTGTCCCTGTTTGCCCTCAGGATAGTCAGGTCCTTTCCCTGCCATTGGCAGTAAGCTGATTACAATCACAGTAGTGAGCTAAAGAACAATATCAATGCTCCTTGTCACCTAAACAGATAAAAGGCCCCATTGTGCGGATATTTATCACTCAAATTCAAGTTCAAGGTTCTTTACTGTCATTTGCATCACATGTGGTACATGAGGTGGATTGAAATTTTGTACACAGGGTCCCAGTTACATCCAACGATAGCAAAAAATAGAAATTGTAAAAGAAACAGTACTAAGGATAAACAATATAAACTAAGAAATATGCTAAACACTTAATAGTGCAAAACACTACGCTGAACAACAGCAGCACTTGACAATGAAAGGCGAAGGCAGGCAAAAATAGTTTTGCCTGTGTTTGCATGCGTTTGTGTGTCTATTTCCAAAATCTCTCACAAACAACGGAACAGATTTTATTGAAACTTAAATTAATCGGTGGGTGTACTCTACAACGAGTCAACCTAATTCAAGATGGCCACCACTGACCTTAAAAAAATACAAAAAATGTCTATGGCTCTGTCAGTTTTATAGATATTGAGATACAATTTTACGTGGAAGTAACTACGAGTGATCCTCAAAACATACTTTGAGTGTGACTACCTCTCAAAGTGTCAGTGATTGTTGATAATAAAGGTATGATTTAAAAAAGTAAATCGTCATTGTATTTTTGGCTTTTTTATTAAACTGCTAGCATAACCTCAGGTTTAGAGGGACCCTTTGAAATGAGGTTGCCTGAAAAAAGTTATGAACAATTATCATACTTGTACATATATCTTTGAATGACCCTCGTTTAAAAGAACATTTATATCTCACAGGATTGACGAACTAACAGATAGTCGAAAATGGATTGCTGCTAGTTTTGCATTTTCATGATGTTCCTGCTGAAAGTGTCCAATGCTGGATGTGATATAGTTAACTACTGCAGTTATATGCATATAATTTGATGTACACAACTTTGTTGTTGTTTTTCTTTTGGCTACTACCTTCTTCAGTGGTTGTCATACTGGCACAAAAGATTTGGCAATTGTTTTATGCCGAATGCCCTTCCTACTGCAACCTGGCTTAAAACCTGCAGCTTCCAGATAATAAGACCACATCAGTTCAAATACATAACTTTATAATGCAAAACAGGAAGTGATATAAATATTTATAGAATTATGTTTGCTTGGTACTTTACAAAATTAAAGAGGCAGCATTGATGAAAAAGGCAGCAATCCATTGTGGTCTAAAATCAAACTAGCCTCTGTAATCTGATCAGAATAAACACATAATCCTCAAATTAATGCAGTTCAAAGATCTATCTACAACAGGTAAGATATTAATTGTTCATAAGTTTTTCAGCAGAATATCACTTCAAAAGATCTAAACTACTGCTTTGACTGGGTAGAGTTACTGAAGACAGCAGTGATGATTCAAAGCAGGATGCCCACATCAAGCAGTAGATATAATTATCTCTGTCACTTCCTGGGGGGCTCAGAAAAGGCAAATGGCTAGCAGCTCTGCCCACAGTGACGCTAGCAGCATGATGACACAAAGGAGTGAAACAAAGCAGAAAAAATATTTATTAAATAAATAGCGTCCAACAGAGACATTAAAAGTGGAAATAAAAATCTGGTACATCATTAGATTACAAACAGGTTGTCCAAAATAGAACCCCCTTGCTAAAATACATTTTAATTTATCCTCAGAGATTCCTTCATAAAGAAAATAAAAAGATTATTCTTGTCCAATTTATCAAATGAAGCACCTGTTCTGCAGCTGATAGACCTTGTGATTGACATGATTGTGTTTTTCAGACTGTTTTTCAGCAAACGAAGCTTATTGGAGTAAGTGTTTTTTTAAAGATGGCTGCACGAACGCACCAAAAACGCTGCTGCTCTACAGATAAAAACTCAAATGTAGCCAAATAGAGTCAACCGTGAGTGACACAAAAAGCACATTGCCAAAGACACTTCACTGGACTCTGGAAAATCAGTCCACTAATTCACAATTTGAGGTAAGCTTTGAAAAAAATCAAATATAAAGTTAATGTTGAAAAAAAAAAAACACATTTACATTAGCTTTGCATTAGGGGTTGTGGGGGCTGAGGGACCAGCTGCTCTGTATCTCACGTAGCCTGTACAAGGAGGAAATACTCCCAGAGTGTCAACGTGTCGTTACAGCACACACAAGATGCCACGGAAACCATACAAACACACCGTTTCTAAAGAAAGAAGGAAGTAAACTCATTACACACAACTATTTTTAAATACGTGTATATGAAAACATCTGAAAATGTCCTTTCAGACATTTCAAATCTATATCATGTTCAAGTGTTCTTAAATTTTTTTTTTTAATAGTTATATTAATGAATTTACTTATTCCTTTGTGGAATATTGTTGCAAATCTTTTGGCGTTAACTCGGTTTGTCTGTTAGCAAAATATATTTTGAACCAATGGATATATTTTAGTGAAACTTTGTGAAATTAATCATTTAATGTACATGTAGAACTCTTTAGTTTTCAGAGACACTCCAATTCAAGATGGCCGCTACAATTAATCGACCTCAGCAAACACATAAATGCCTACAACTCTGTCATATTTGCAGCTGTTGAGCTAAAGCTTGATGTGATGGCAGCTGAGACTCAGCCTCAACAACACTTGAAGTGCTAATACGTCTAAGGATATATTTTAATATAACATGATCCCATCATACACAACATAAATTACAAGGTTTGACCATAACAACTATAACTTTGTCCCTTCTCATTATAAAATGATCTTAATCTAAAACTCTGGCATAAAGGGCTGTGGGCAACATAAATTCCTTAAAAATTGCTTACTCTTCAATTATAAATGTTACATCCTAGTCGTTTTATGTGTTTATTTTTCGCATTAATCCATTATATTTCAAAAATCTATATATTTTTTACACATTTATCGCATTTAAAATTAAGACAGGTGTTTTATCCACGAGCTTCAGGCCACCTCTGTGTTGCAGCTCTGCAGGAAAGTGGCCAGGAAACACTTCTCGGCCCCTCTGTGATCAATCACGGACGTGACTGATAAAGAGCCAAATGTAAAAACACCACACTGAATACCAATGAACTTCTCTGTCAGGGTCCTCAAGATTGAGCAGCAAATGCCACCGTAAATTAGTTTTCATTCTTCGAAATTTTAAAGACAGAAAATAAGTCTGAAAAAAAAAAAAAAAAAAAAAGGGGGCAGCAAAGGTAAAAAGGAGCGCGAGTTGAAGTGGAGAGTTGTGATGGTGATAAAATATAAAAGGTAAAAAAAAGCAGCAGCTGCGAGAAGGGAAAACCTAGAGGAGGTGAAGACTATGAAAAAAGACGAGGCAGAGAGCGAGCGGAGGAGAAAACGACATGACACCGATAGCATTGTGGCATCCATGAAAAGCAAACTCAGCAGTATTTGGGCGTTTTCAGATAAAGACGTGCTCACATCTTCTGAGCATGCAAACGTGCACTGCTGACTGCGTATAATCCGTTTATCGGTATAGATTTAGAAGGCTCGGTCGCAGGCTGAGACTGTGGGGGGGGGGGGGGTGGTGTCACTGAAGCACATAATGGAGACCTGGTGTTCATCAAGCTCAAAGTGAAGACTCCCTCACACCCCTGTCCTCTCTCCAGCCAATTCCCAGTGCCTTCTGGGACGAAGAAAACGCCAGCACTCAAGTTGAACAAATGTCCCCAGAGGTGGCTGTGGGGTCGGCGAGAAGACGAGGAGGTCAGGAGGAGGAAGGAACACATTAGCTTCTTACCCCTGGGTGTCACTCATACTGGCAGCACCAGCCAGTGTGGCTACAGGCTACTGGTCCACACAGCCCCCTCTACCCTCCATTGAGATTTACAGTACATCTCGTTCTGAGGGTAGACATACAGATCTGGGGCTGTTGGCCAATTTTATCCAATTGTCTTTTTTTTTCCTGGTGGAACATTGTACAAATGAAATATATAAATGAGATAATGGCAAACAATAAAAACAATCCTTGTTAAAGTGACCACGAGAAAAGTATTACCAAAATCAATATTAGTAGCCACGCATATCCTGTGAAATGTCAGGTTAGGTTGTGTTGCTTTAGCAAACAGGGTACATGATCAGATAAAGTCATGAATTAGCACACCTTAACGCCACATTACAGTATGGAGTTGTGTCAGCACGACAGAAAGTGACGAACTTCGCCTGCAGAAGTCGCACTTCATTCGTCTCGTGTGTTTCTGTCAGACCATGTTGACCGTTTCTAGAGACAAGTTCTGAAACTCTGCTGCAACTCTGTCTTAAAGAGTCACATCAAATGGCACACAGGAAATAAAGTAATGATTTACTACATCAAGCAGCTAAAGCAAATAAATTTCACCATGAAATTTAATTGGAGACTGCAGCACATATTATTATCCATCTAACAAAGGGTTTCTTAACTTTATGTCTTACTCTTCCGTCAACTTTAATGTGGCACGAACCTCAGTGTGTACCCTCACAAATCTTATATCAAAACGACCGGCTCGGCACCGTGATGTGTGCTATTGTTTTTATAGGCGTTTCGAGTTACCATGGCGACGTAATTTGCAAACAAATGTGCCATTTTTCCCCATACGAAATGCCAGACGAAACGCTTGTCACACATTTAAATGGCTTTAACTCAGCTATTTTTACACATATAGAGCTGAAAATTGGTGAGGTTATAGCTGAGAATGTTCCCATCATATATTGAAGCCAAATCAAAAATCTAAGATGGCCACCTTAGCTAAATGGAAAAAAGTAACTATAACGCATTGATTTTTTTTTTTTTTTTTTGGTGCCATATTGTGCTGAGATTTGGTATACAGTAATCGTAGCTGAGCATGCCAGCACACAGCACTGTCAAATGATAAAAAAAAAAAAAATGGCAGCAGAGTGGCAGTCCCCATCAAAGTTTCTCCAGGAACTTTCTAGTTTGGTCTCTGTGATGGACTTTTTTCACGTTTCATGTGTATTGCTCTTGTTTATATTGTTAATTCCTTTAGGATATCTTTAGTCCATTTCATAGTTGGGGACTAACTAGTATAAGGCAGCACCTATTATTATCTACCTAACAAATGGTTTCTTAAGTTTATCTAAATCTTACTCTTCAATCAACTTTAATGTGGCCCAAACCCCAATGCGTACTCCCACAAATTTGACATCAAAACGACCAGCTCGGCACTGTGATGTGTGCTATTACTTTTATTGGCATTTTGAGTTGCTATGGCGATGTATTTTGTGAACAAAGACTCCATTTTACTAATTGAAAAACACTGACAGAACTCTTTACAACTTCCAACTTGCCGCAGTTGGGTCACATGACCTATAAGTCTCTGAACAAAACACTGATTAACATTTGGAGCCATTTTGGTTCAAGATGGCTACCACAGCTACCTCAGAAAAAAAACAGAACTGACTATAACTCAGTCATTCTTAAGATATTGATGTGGTATGGTCAAAGCTGAGAGAAAGTTGTTATATATTCCTAATGTAAATAAAAAATCCAAGATGGCCAACTTAGCTAAAAGGGAAAAATATGATAACTCGGCTATTTTAAAATATATTGAGCTGAAATTTGCTGTGGTGGTACTTGACAGCAATGCACAACACATTCTGAATTCAAATCTCAAACTGCTGTCGAATCAACATTTTAAAATGGCTGCAGCGCGGCAGTCCCTGTCAAAGTTTCTCCAGTAACGTTCTATTTTGGTTTCTGGTCCCCCTGCACACCATTTCAGATGAGCAATAATCAGACTTACTTTGCATCTAGCTGTTTTGAGATTCTTGCCCTCAGAATAAACCTACAAGGTTGTCTTTATTGTGCGGTTTTTGTGACCATTTTAAAAATAGATATAAAAAGTTATATGGCTTCAGGGACATTTTAGGCTACATCTTCCTATAAACTCGTATTGATTTCAGAAATAACAGTAGGACAGGTTAATGATGCTTAAGCATTATCTATAATTGTAATTGCAGCAGTAAAAGACTCAAACTTAAAACAGCTCTGTGGAATTGCTCTGGGAATTTCAGGTGCATTTATTTATGAGACCACAGCCGTCTGGCCTGTAACACCATCTGGTCCCACATTAGCCCTAGCTTGTATTGGCCATGTTGTTTAGATGTGTAGCACACCTGTTATTGCTTCACCTTTCCACTGCTTTAATGGTGAAAATAACATATTTAAAGTTAGCTGTGCTTCATGAGGTTTGTTTAACGACGTCGCTATCCATGAATCACTATGGGTTTGGTAAAGCACAATGAGCCTTCAAACAGCCCAGCGAGCTCCTTTGGGACATCAGGGTCACTGAGCTGCATGCTGACTTTAATTCCTCTGCAAGATCCAGCTGGTAATCAAAATGAAAGACAGCATGGAGCAGTGCGGTTCTAAGGGCAAAGGAAACGAAAAGCACGGCCCGAACAGTGGACTGCATTTGCAAAAGCAAAATCTTCTGCATTTATAGCTTAATATTTGACTTTAATCATACATGCCCTTTAAATCTGCTTTTGTAAACTTGTTTATTTTGACGAGAACCAGTTTAAGTTTTCAGTTCAAAATGACTCAAAATGAGGAGAGTTAGCTTTTCAGGCACGAGAACAATTTTCAAAGCATTTGGAATTTGAGATTGTGAGAAACTGATGATTCAACAAACCTGTTGTGTGTTTCTGTTACTGTACAAACACTGGTCAACAGCAAAAACAATCACTTACGGTATAAAAACTGAATTTGCTTAAGCTACAGCTAATTTGAGCAGGGCTAGGAAAATATATATTATTGCTCTCTTAAGCCCAAACTCAAACATATTTAATAAACTTCATTGCAATCAATTTGACATTGCATTTATTTACATATGGCTAGGTTTTTTTTTGCAAGCAGATAGAACAGAAGCAGCTAGCTGTAGCACTTCTGTCAGGATTATTGTATTTCAGCCAAGAATATCCACGTAATGCAAATTGACAGTCGCTTAAAGGTTGATAAAATAGCTGTCAGATGAAATGTTATGAATATTTTATGTGTTGCTATTGTGCTAATTAATATTTTGTGCAAATAGATGTTGTAATCTAAAAAAGCTAAGTCTGGTCCTCTGGACATTCAAAAAACAAAACAAAACAAAGCAAAAAAAATTGGTAGAAAC
>JARVGQ010000309.1:490206-505373 GCA_031762355.1 Hypsolebias martinsi
GTATCGTTGGCATAGAGATGCAAGGATGCGTCTGGAATTATATGACTTACATTACTTATGTAGATTGTAAAGAGGTTCTAAGACTGAGCCTTGCGGTACACCATTGTTGACACTTTTGTTATGGCTGTGTTCAAACTAGTCGTAAACTCATCAGTCCTGACTCCTGTCATACCTAAACTATTTGTCCAAGCTGAAGCCATTCAGAGCGCTCCAGACTTCACACTTTCATAGCAGTTTGTGGGGGGGGAATTATTCTATTTTGGGTTTTTTTACAATGTTGTCAGTTGTACATTTTATTAGAATTTTGTCCAAAATATAAGGAAGTTCCTGCTGAAGTTACCCCAGGCTGCACTAAAAGAACTAAGCTGCATTTGGACTAACCATTAGCATGTCAGACATGCTAAACTTTCACTTCCTTGTTCAAAAAGTTAACGACAACAGGTAAGATATTGTTTGCTCATCTTCTACACAAAAGGCCCAGTTTAGTTCTGACTTATCTGGTGATTTGTTGTAAAAAAAAAAAAAAAAAAAAAGAGGGACTCAGTGTCACAACAAACCCAGTGGTGCAGGTAAGCAGGCAAAGACTCAGGATAAATATATACAATAAAGAATTTATTAACAAAACAAAAGAGCTGACAGGCCGACAAAACAAACATGGAATGATCAGGATGTACTCACAGGACAGGTCATCACCAGTGGACAGAGGACAATGCCAGGACGAGGGGCAAGAGAAACACTCAGGCTTAAATGCAAATGTTGACAAAGACTAACACACCACACCTGTGAGGTCACACAGGTGTGGGAAGTGGAACAAATCAGACACAAGGGAGCAGGACAGAGACACAACACCAGACAGAGCTGGACACCAGGGGACAAAAACACAACTCCTACACTCAGGTGGCTTTTCAATGCTTTCTTGAGGTGGACCCCATCCATCCATCCATCCTCTTTACCCACTTCTTCCTTTCTGGGTCACGGGGGTCACTGGTGCCCATATCCACTCACTGTGTGAGAGGTGGGGGACAATTGGACATGTATAACAGAAGGATATTAAAAAAAAAACTAAAATCTTTCACTTTAAGTTTCTGCCATCTTATAAAGATTCGCTTAAAATGTTTTCTGCATTTGTAATTCTCACTTTAACAGAAACATTTTTCATTTTCAACAGCAAATCACAGCACAGAACCTTTGGTGAGTGTGTTTTTATACGTTGAGACAATCAAACTTAACTCTGCGTGATTTAGTCATTGTTGTTGTTTGTAGTGAACCTTTGGATCTTTCACCCATCCGGACAGTGAACAGTGATCTGTGCGACTCAGAGAAGATGAGGACGGTGGAGAGGCTGGTGGACGACCTCTCTGCAGCTCTGTCCCAACACGTCCCCCGCATGTGGTCATGTTAGTGGAGAATTCAGCGTTTTGCAATAGAATAAATCATTTACCGTCCGAATGACTGTTCTGACTGTTTATTCACAGATCTAACTTCGCCTGCTTTGGACTCCAGAACAGCTCATCCCAAACTGGAAATATCCCGCGACAGAAAACAAGTTTGCTGGAGACGGCAGCCTGTTGGGGAAGACCCGGGCCCCCAGCCGTACGACTCTCAGTTCAGCGTCCTGGCTCAGGAGAGCTTCACTGGTCACCAGCATTACTGGGAGGTCATAGTTCAGGACAAACCCTACTGGATGATCGGTGTGACCACCGGTTTGGTCAGCTCAAAGAAAACCGAGAGTTCGTCCAGCCTGGGGGTGAACGGCACCTCCTGGTGCATTTATCACGGCGATGGACAGTACTTGGCGTGTCACGATACGCAGGAGAAGCAGCTGTCGGTGGCCAAGAGCGTCAGGAAGCTCGGCATACTGGCCAACATCCAGAGAGGGGAGCTGTCATTCTACGACGCTGACGCCATGACGCTGCTGCACTCGTTCTGCGTGCAGTGCCCCGAGCCGCTGTACCCCCTGTTCAACCCCTGCATCGACATGGGCGGGCTCAACGGGCAGCCGCTGACGCTGTTCTGGATTAAAGATCCCTGCAACTGAAGAAGATGAGAATAAAAAGTCCTGATGATCACTTCCACTTCATGTTTGTTTGTATTTTGGTAAATTTACAGGATACATTATCTATTGTATTTTTTTTATATATTTCCATCAATGTAACTATGGATTATTGTCAGTTTTTCTGTTTGATTGTGATCAACATGGTCTGCTTTCCTGGGCCTACTCGTCAAGATACGCTCAAGACTTTTGCACAATGCTGCTTATTGTCTTAATTTTAGCAAGTGTTTAAGTTTATTTAAAAAGTAAAAAGTCTGACGGGAGCACAAGGAGGTAAACTTTTATTTAGTCCAACATTTCTGTTATAATGTAAGACGCTTGTCTGGAAGATTTCAGATCGTAACAAATAAATCCTGTTCAGAGTTTAATTCATAAAACATGCATCAATTTATATTTTACCACTTGAAGTGTATTGATAAACTACAACAAGATGCTTCAAGCAAAAAGAAATGTCTAATCCAGAAGTTAAAGTTCTCGTTCTCAGCTTCGGGGATGTTTATGAGGGTTGTTCAAGCAGTCGCTCCAGTCTTCGATCTGATCCAGTCCAGGAAGTGAGTGACTCGTGCGTAAACGCCGGGCTTGTTCTTCCGTCCACACTGGTCTCCCCAGCTCACCAGACCATAAATAACATGGCTGCCGTTCTGCTTGCAGGTCAGCGGTCCTCCAGAATCCCCCTGAAACGAGACGATGAGATGATGAGATGATGCTACTGTCTTTTAATAGAAGTAAACATCACACAAATGTCTCCCTGCATGACTAACCTGGCAGGAATCCACCCCGCCCTGCAGGTAGCCTGCACAGAACATGGTGGGGTCCAGGACAGATCCATAAACATCCCTGTCAGAACATTTTTCCTGGTTGATCAGCAGAACATTGGCCTCTAACAGGTGATTGGAACCATAATCAGCTAAAGAAATAAGAGAAAAATATAATTAAAAAAAACGTAATAGCATGGTAATTTATAAAAAAGCTACATGAAAGACAAGTTTGCCTGTGTTTGCAAAATATTTGTTGAGTTAGTAGGAGCCCTTTAGATGAAACACTTAAAAAAATAATAATTTCATGTATGTCTAAAACTGATCTATTTTTGGAGCCAACTCAATTCAAGATGGTCAACACAGATAATCAGCAGCAGTAAACACAACACTGGCTATAACTCCGTTCATTTGACCAATCCTGAGCTAAAACCTGATGCAGTAGTACCTAAATGTCTTAGACTCACTTTTGTTTTCACTCTATTTGCTCTCGTTTGGGTCTATCCTGAGGAAACATGGCGTTTCATTTCATTGTTATGCTGATGATTGTCAGATTTATCTGCCCTTGAAACACAAACGTTCTTGCTCCGTTCAGCCTCTGGTAAAATGTCTCGATGACATCAAGACATGGATGGCTTCAAATTTTTCAAGTTTTAATGATCAGAAAACTGCAGTTATTGTGTTTTGCCCAAACCTTGACTAGTCTTGATCCATACCTTAAGCAGTCTGTTACAAATCTCAGGATGGTTTAGACCAGGTGCCCAAAGTGGGGCCCGCGGGCCAAAGTTGGCCCACCAAGCCGTTTGAGTTGACCCGCCAACCTGTCGTTACTATATTAAAATTTACTTTGAAGAATCAATGTGTTTTCACTCAGTCATTCTACCCATTGATTCAAGGAGTCAAGGTTCTTTGTCATTACACCACAAATGCCACATGTGGTGGAAAGAAACTATGTATACAGGGTACAGGTTGACTTTAATGTTAGATGGAAAAGTCGGCACATTGACTACCGTATACATGGGACTGTTTATTTATGTTCAAATTGTTGTTGCTGTTAAGTTGTGTTGCTGTTGGACATTAATTTTTTTTTTACATTTTGCACTACATATACATTTACATACTGAAATGCCAACATTTCTACATTTGTTTTAATTTCTTATATATGACTTATTTCTTATATTTTGTGTTCTGTAATGTTCTATATTCAGAATAAAAGGTTAAATAATTGAATAATAAACAAATGGACATTACTTAAAGATGGATTTGCATTTAATGAATTATGTGTTTTCATTTGGTCTGATAAGATTTGAAATTTGACCCTCGCAGGGAAAAAGTTTGGGCACTCCTGGTTTAGACTCTGACTTTAAGTTTAATATCTGAACTACTGTAACGCTCTTTATGTTGGGGTCAGTCAGGTCTCCATCTCACGTCTCCAGATCTTCCAAAATGCTGCAGCTTGGCTCTTAACAGAACTCGTAGATTTGATCTTGTTGCACCAGTTTTATCCTCCCTTCGCTGGCTCCCTGTACGTATCAGGGTTTAAAATTCTCCTGTTGACCTTTAAGTGCCTAAATGGCCTTTCATCCTCAGACCTCTCTGACCTACTTCAACCTTATATTCCTTCTCAGGCGCTGAGATCATCTGATCAGCTGCTTTTGGTTGAAGCTCAGAGGAGATCGGGCTTTTTCTGTCGTGGGCCATAAACTCGAACAATCTGCCCCCCGACATTAGACAGGACACTTAACTTCCTGTTTTTAAATCTCTTTGTCTTTTCTGGGGTTTTAACACGGTGCGATTTGATTTAGTATTTGATTGTTCTTTATTTTAATGTGTTTCTTTTGATGCTTTTAATACGTTTTTGGGATTATTATTTTTTTTTTCATTAAATTACTCCCATTGAGTTTATTGTAAAGCACTTTGGCAACAGCTGCTGTTTTTAAATGTGCTTTAAAAATACATTTGACTCGACTAGACTAAAAGTCATTCCCAAACTCTGAGTGCTAACAGCTCATGCACCGTCCTTGTTTAAAGCTTTAGCACACGAAGCCATGAGCAACATGTTTTCCTTCAAGGAGCGCTAGTCTCATCATTAGCTATATTCGAGTCAGGTCTCAGGAAGAAACCAAAATACATGCATGAAAGTTGTAATTGTCATTTTATGGTAGCCTTACATTGCTCTGTGCCACCCCATCCAGAAATGGTGCAAGCCGTCCCATCTGGGATCTGAGTGTCAGGCAGACAGGCCGTCTTGACAAACTGTGTCTCGTTGGCACAGAATCCTTCAGTCCCCTTGAGCCTCAGCAGGGCTTTGAAAAGCAACAAGGTTAAAACAAACCGAGTAAAACCCGTGGACATTTTGGAAGACCATGCAGTGGACGATTACCTATGTCGTTATAAACAGCGTTAGGTGTTTCCCTGTAGTTCTCGTGCCGAATAGACTGCTCGACTTTGACTGTCTGAGCTGTGGGATCCAACTTACCCCGTGACAGGCTTCCCATTACCACCTCCAAATCCTTGTTAGGTTGACTGTGAAAAAACAAGACAATTTGGTGAGCGCATCCAAAACTGGACGTCCTGTCGATTTTCTTTTCTTATTTGTGGTTGGGTTGCAGGAGCAACAGGTCCAAGAGGAAAATCCAGACCTCCCTCTTGCAGGTGACTCTCTACACCTCCCTCGGAGGATCCCAAGTCAGTCCCAGACCAGCGGAGATACATTATCCACCCAGTGAACTCTGGGTCTGCCCTGGAGTCTCCTCTCAGTGCCTTGATAACCTCCACTGGGAGGGATCCCCAAACTACCTCAGCTGATCCTTTCAATGAGGAAGAGCAGGAGCTCTAAGCTGTACTGACAGGCCCCAGAATCAACACTGGTGCAACACCTCAAAGTGGTGCAGACTAGCACCAAGCAAGAGACATCACAAAGACCAAGGGCGGCCCTGGCAGAGTCCAACACTGGGAACGAGCTCAATTCTGTACCGAGGATGTAGATACAGCTCTTATGTACCAGATAGTTCTTAAAAGCAACCCCAGCATCTCACATCATCTCATCTCCCACCACCTACAGAATATCTCAGGAAACATGATTACTTCTCCATATCCACAACACTGTTCACGTATGGCGCTTACATGCAGTGTCCAGCCGTCAGGACCCAGCAGCTCGAGATAAGAACTCCTCCACAGACATGTCTGTACGGCTGCTGGGAGTTACTTGGTCTCTCCTGCACAGACACCTGCCAGGGTATCGCCCCTGGACTGACCTTCAGACCCCCGTAGATTCGGGTAAGGGCCTTCTTTGGTTGAGGCTGACCACAGGTCTGAAACTGCAGAGGTGCGGCAGTAGCAGTGGAGATGTTTGGGCCTTCTGTGGGTTTGGGGATCGGTGGAACCTCAGTGACGACTGTGGGAGTCGTGGTAACTTGTGGAACCTCTGTGGTCGTTGGTGATGGCAGGGTCGTAGATGGTGGCTTGGCAGTAGTAGGATGAGGATGAGTGGGAACTATCGGTACTTTAGTGGGAACTATCGGTACTTCAGTTGGACCCTCTAGAAACACAGACAAAAAGATCTCAAAGCTGTTCGGTTGACCAAAATTAAAAGTTATTTCCAGTCTTAGTGCTGAACTGACCTGTTGGTTCAGGACACCGTGTCACATCGCAGTAGTCCCAAAACAATTGGCGGCCTCTTCTGAAGAAACACCAGGGTTTTGGTTCTCCGTCTGGATTTCTGCACGTTTAATGAAAAAAGTCTAGTGAGCATCAGTTCAGTGCAGGTTTGAATACCCTTTAAAAGCATCTGTTCATTTTCCTCCAACCTGCAGAAGTTGTGAAGACCCAGTCCCTCTCGGTCCTCGAAGGAGCTGAAGGGATTTGTTCCAAGATCCAAAATGAAGTGCGAGTTCCAGTAGAGACAGTCAAAGCCGTGGTCGGTCTCACTTACATTTCCACGATACGTCTCCCCGTCACCCACATAACAGTCGTTTGGACCTGGGAAACAGAGCAAAGCACAAATATTATTAGACTGGGAGAACAAAGTTAACTAGAATATTTCTGAAGACATTTCGAAGGGCGCCGATTGACATTTTTACATTTAGTGTGCGACGTCCTCAACTATCAACTGAACGTTCTATGGAAATATCAGTAAAATGGATCAACTTTAAACCTTGACTGGGTAAAAACTGTTAAATTTATCCAAACACCACATGTAAAGTCTAACTTTCCGTGACTCGTTTCAACCTTGAATAATGTTCCTGTTGTCAATTATGTTTTGCCAAAATCCCATAATGGTCGTCAGTTTCTCCGTTTTTTGTCTACATGGTGCAACGCACTGGTATCAAAACAGGGCAAACATAAAAAAAAAAAGAAAAGAAAGGCAGCAGGGTTTTTTCTATGCTTATCATTGACACCCTTCACAATAATGCAAGAGTAAAGTACCGGTACTGTACCAGTACTTACCTACGCGACAGAAGCGACCTCTGAACCCTTCAGGGCACCGGCAGTCAAAGTTATTTCCCTCCCTGACGCACTGGCCACCGTTTTGACATGGATTTGGCTCGCACACTGAAACTTTGGAGACAACATTAGTTAGATTTAAACTTTAAAATCTTCTGTGCAACTTCCTGTTAGTGTGCGTGTCTTACTGCGTTTGCAGTCTGGGGGCTGGAAGGGCCACTTGCATTTGCACGCATAATAGGGGCGAGTTGAAGTCAGGACACACTCACCATGTCCACAGGCGCCTTTCTTACACACTCTTGGAGCTGTAATGATAATAAACACACTTAAATGACAGCGTTGCCTTTTCTTGCAGGTGATACTGATACGAAATCACACGACAGCTACAAGAATCAAATGGTCTCTTCTGACCTTTTTCACATTTCTGTCCCTTGAAATGATTGGGGCAGTCACATTTGAAGCTTTTCCTGCCCTTTTCTTTACACACGCCGTTATTTAGACAAGGGTTAGGGGTGCACCGGCCTGACGAAGGAAAAACAAGATCATGACGTCAACCCTGTTTCAAAGCATTTTCCTGCGCACGGTGACGAGGTGAACGGACTCACCGTTTGAATCTTGAAGCTCAAAAAGCCAGTCGGAGTTACCGCGGTCGTCGTCGTCGTCGTCATCATCACTGCTTTCTTTGAAGACAACGTCTAAAACAAACATTTGTAAGATTTAAAACTCTTCTTTTCCTTCTTCCTTTATTGAAGACAGAATGTTTAAAACTTAAAACGACACAAGGGAGGCACCGACCTTCAATGATGTCCTCAAACGTTAGTTTTTTTTTACCACGTCCGACGTGTTTGCTCTCTTTTCCGTGATTCTCATGCTTATCTTTGTGTTTAGGTTTTGACTGAACAGAAGAAAACCCATCTGAATGAGCATGCGTCAAATTCCTAACTTGTAAAAACGTTACATTTCAGGTTAGGTAGCTAGTTATAAATATTAGCAAATGTGCAAAAATAACCCTTTCTATAGCAGCTTTGTACAACAGACAGTAAAGTGCATGTTCCACATTGCTCAGCTGTGAATATAAATCAAAGAATAAACACGTACTTCAGCAGGAATAAGAATCACTGCTACAAAGAGGCAAAAGAAGAGCAGCTTCATGGCAGCAGCAGATCAGGCGACATCAAGGAGAGTGAATAAAGACGGCACTGATCTGCAACAAACCTATCTGTGCAAGGTCAATAACCTTTGAGACCTTTGAGACCTCTGGCATTCATCCCTGCAGCTGGATCAGTTTTACTTAATATTTACCTAAAAATATTAGTGGATCATAATAAAAACACACATGGTAATAGTTTAAAACAGACTATCGCTGCCTGTGCCATTCTTAAATATATTTTATATTAATGAGCGTGACAATTGACTCCATTAAAAAAGCTAAACACGCTGCACAGCAGCTCAGAGATCATGTTTGCACAGAGCCCGCTGCTTGTTTGAATAGACTTTGGATCAAAAAACTCTGGGTACATCTGAGGTAAAGTCAAGTACAACACTTGTTCAACTTTGGCATGTTGAAACTAATGTGCCTGATCAGCAAAAGTATGTTTTAGTACATCGGAACTTGCCTTAAATGTGCACATCTGGTGGCTTATTTGAACACAGGCACTATAATTATGTGATGCTGCTTATAAATGGTGGGAATTTGTCCAAACAGGGACTCTCAGTAAAAAAAAGATATATTTGTAGGTTTTAACTTGTCTTTATTAAAGCATAATAAATAAAGAAGCTGCATAGCTACAAAAGTATTTATTCCGTTTGGCATCCTGTCTGTTTTGTTGCCTTGCATCCTGGGATTCTCAAGGGATTTTGTGAAGTTTCTAACTTTTAATTTATACAACAAAACTGTTGGAGTTCAGATTTTCCTGCAGGCTGAAGTCGCAAGATGGAAGACACACCTGCGGACCTTCTCCTTGATGAGCTGCAGGAGTAGAAAAGGCTGTAGATGAGTTCTCTTCACTGCTGGAGGATTACATGCTGACCGGTAGTTGTGCTTCTCCTTCCTAGTGATAAGTGAAATCTAACCAAGTGTTTTTACCAGTGGCGGCTGGTGGAGTTTTTTCCAGGGGGGGCTATAACTCCAAAATAGACACACACACACCACACACAAATACGTATATATACTGTACCCACAAAAGCTAAAAGCACCTCCAACCCACACTTGAAGGAGTTATGAGGATTCAACCGATCTCCTGGTTTAAAACTAGGGTTAGCTCGCCATCTTTAGCAACAAACAGGAACCTGGCCTGTGTGAAACAGACCTAATAATCAATAACCCTGTTTTATCAATATCAAAAACCATCATAAATATAAGCAATACATGTACATGTTTTATCATCATTACTATAGTATTTTAAGTTCATAATATAAATAGAATCAAGCTTAACATTTGAGTACTCTTAAAAATTCCCACTTTGTAATATTAAAGGTCCTAATATTACACCTCAGCACATACCTGTATAGCATTTCCCCATTTCAATGTACCTTCAATTTAAATGCTTCGATGTTAACACTAGGAGCGAGTTGCTTATTTCAAGAGGCTTATTTTTCATTATCCAGATTAATACGAATACAGTACAGATGTTCAGAAAGAATATAACACCATCAGTGACATTTAGTATAGAAAATTATTTTTGATACATAATTTTTTTAATAAATATTTTTTCTATAAGCACATTCAAATAAATGTAACAATATAGCACTGATTTAACACAGAACGCGATACATTAACCAGGAGGCTCGTACTAGCATGCTAGCTCCAGAAACAAACAAACAAATAAACTCACCAGTTCCTACTTTTACAGTCAGCTGAAGTTTTTTTTTTCCCCACAGAGACTTCTAAAAGTTGAGAGGCATATTAGTCAGAAATGGCAACGTAAAGATTAGATAAAGGGCTTTTAATGGCTTGAAGACTACCTGCAAATAGCCTGGTTGTGAGAGTGTCACTGTACGATCTGTTCCCTGAACAAACAAACAAACAAAAAACCAAACAATAATAATAATAATAATAATCTGTTCGGGGACTAGAAGCACGATCCATACCATGCGACCGCATTCAGGGCGCAGGAGTGGTGCGCCCAGAATCTTCCTATCTCTTGTAATGAAGAAGAGCTAACTGCACATGTACAACATTTAACCAGTCTATGGGTAAAGATTCATGCACCCCCAGGGCTGAAATACATCCTCAATCAGAGGCAATGTTTTTGAAAGAAACAACTTTACTCATCATTAGCTATAAAATATTTATCTTACACAGCTAAAAATATATACACATATTTTGAAATATATTTATTTTACCATTTATTTTTTCCTGTCTTCAAGGTAATATGTGAGTGTTTTGAGTGGTGGGGCGGTACCCTAGCACCCCCTGTTGACCAGCCGCCACTGGTTCTTACGTGTTTCAGCATTGACTCCTGCATTCCACCTGGTCCTGGACTCCTCTGGTGTGGTATTGGATTCCCTTGTGACTTCTTCAGCTGTTCCTTCGCCTTCCAGCCACTTGCCAATTCCTACGTGAGACTTACCTCGGACATCCTCCTTCATATGACTGGAACCATTGGACCTCCCCTCCAGCTTGCACTAACTAAATTAATAATTGAAATTACTAATTAACTATTGTTAGGGGATTTTTGGTCAAAGTTTATGGATGTTTTTAACTACTATGGCTGAGAACGTTAACTCCGCCCATGAACCATATGTTTGGGTTTAGTAGAAAGCTGGATGAGGAGCTGGGCGAGGCTGCTACGTGTAACTGACACTTCATGGACGCTTCAGTCTGTGAGCTTGGCTGAACTGATAAGTGTATAAAAACAAGCTTCACACTGCCCATAGCAGATTCTCATGACTGGTCTTCATGTGTACTTCCTGTATATCTGTGTAACCTGTCCTGAAAATCGGCCCATGCAAGTAAAGTACTGGTTAAAAATCTTCTCCTGCCATCGAGTGTGGCTCCTTTTGAGTATGTAAGCTAAAGAGAGAAACATTTTCTCCAACAATCATATTTATCTGGACTGTTTTGTGTAAGTTCATTATTCATAATCAAATCAAAAAGTCCCTTTGTATTTCTGAATGTAAGGCAACAGAACAGAGAATGCCAGGGGTGACTACTTTTGCAACCTGCTGTATAAAACGCTGCTGGCCCTCGGTCATGTTCTCCGTTTGTCCCATATAAACTCAGACTCAGCAAAGTCAAATCTTTTTGAACATGCTCTGTCCAAGGTGGCTCCAGTTTGAGTTAAAAACAAAGAATGTTTTCTCACCAGAGCATGGTGTCTTAACAAGTGATAGCTAAAACTCTCCTGGGTAGCTAGAGGTCACTGGTAGGAGATGAAGCATTGCAGATCACAATGGGACTGGAGTTAGTGCCACCGTGATGATGACCAGGACACACGGCCAGGTGGAGGCGCTCTGAGAAGACTCCGGCGCTGAAAGAAAACAGGGGCGCCATTTTCTCCGCCTCGAGAAAAGTCACCAACCCTGCAGGGAAACTGCACAAAACGCCGATCCGACCGAAACGCTTGGTGAAAGGCAGCTGGTGAGGCACCCCTCCATGCCATGTGGTGTACTCCCCACCAAAAAACTCCACACACCAGGACTCGGGCCCCCGGCCCAGCCAACAGTTTTCTGATGGGCCTCTGCGTGGGATGGAGGGGTAGGTGACACCAAGTTCCCAGTAAGTCTTGCCAGTCACATCGATCTCCCAGTAATGGCGGCCACAGGTGAAGCCTTGCATGCTGATGACGTTGAGGGTGGTGTCGAAGCGTCCGGGTAGATCCGGAAGCTGCTGCCAGGTGTCGGTGTAGGCGGCGCTGTCACATTTAGGAGAGATGATCAGCTTTGGGTGGGCTGTCTCTGGATCCAGGTGCACCTCGCTGGAGTCTGGAGACAAAAGTTATCTTTTGTGTGAAAGCTGATTCTTTTCATGTTTGTTTGTTTTTTCATGTTTTTGCAATCTAACTACAAAAATATATATTTCTCTGCTTTTGTCTTCTTATGCTACTTTAGTTTTTAGCTAACTTGTTGCTGCTTTTAGCTTCTCTTTTTCTACTTTTAGCTTCTGTTCTGCTTTTAGTTTCTAGTTAGTTACTGTTTCGTTTTTTCTTGCTACATTTAGCTTTAATTTAGCCTTTTGCTATTTTTTTTAGCTTTGAGCTAGTGTTTTTCCCCTTATAGCTTTAGCTAGTCTCTACTACTTTAAACTTTTGGCTAATCCCTTAAGTTTAATAAGAGCTTTTAGCTAGGGTTTTGCTACATTTAGTTCAAGCTTTACTACTTTGAGTTTCTAGATTTTTTTTTTGTTGCAACTTTAGTCTTTTAGCTATAGCCTGTTGCTATTTTTAGTTAGCGTTTCTACGACTTTTAGCTAATGTTTTGCTACTTTCAACTGATGTTTTGCAACTTTTGGCCTTTAATGTTCTGCGGTGGGTGGGGATCCTCCCCCAGAAAATTTGGAATAAAGTACAAAGTAGATGTGATTTCCTGCATTTTGGTGTACTGTATTTTAACGGGTTGTTAAACATCTACGGTTGTAAACACTCTGCTTCTGTCAAGCATTAAAAACAACTGCACTTCAGTCAGAGGGATTCAGGTGTGGAATAGTTGTCGTAAGGAGTTTCAATTGTGTTTTTCAATCTTTAAATTAAAAAAAACATGTAAAAATAATTTACTAAATAAATATAATAGGACTTGAGTTTTTTTTTTTTTCCCTTTTTTTCTGCTTTTCCTTTTTTGTGTTTCGTTTTTTATGAGCTTATTGAGCTGGAATACATTGATATGTTTGAAAAAACAAATACACAGGATAATATTCTGTTGCTTTAATTTTGATGTATAACAAAGTGAAGGTTTTATAAGCTTGTGCTTCTGCCTGCAATTTTTTTTTGTTTTTGTTTTTTTTGGTCCACACTTTGTGTTTTTTGTGTTCTTAATTATTTTTACGAATCTGGATTGGTTCCGAATGTGTAAGTAAGTTTAGGGACAGGACTAGATAAGCCATTGCTTCTACCTGTTCCCTTTTTTGATCATTTTTTGTTTTGTTTCCAGAATATTCTGGCGGAAATATTTACATTTTTATTTGTTAATGCCATTGTTTAATTTTATTTTTTTTAACCGTTCAAAATAAAGAATATCTATCTATCTATCAGTCAGCTGATCCCTGGGAAGCATCTGCTGAAGAGCTGCTGACCGAGGCCGTTATAAAACACTACCAACATGAGAACTGTTCAAGTAAAAATGAATAAAGTGAAAGAACTCATAGGTGGAGACTTTGTGCGCAGAGGAGACACCGTGGAGACACTGTGGAGACATGGAAGGCTTGTCGTGGTGGCAGTGACCAGGAGAGTGTGTGTAGGGACACGTTGCTGCATCGTCTGTCGTCTCCTTGACTACCAATAGAAATACTTCCTCCAACTCCTCCACCAACCAAAAATAAAAATAAATTCTGTTGCTGTTTGACCTGATGTGTGCCTCAGTGGGAGGAGCTTATTCATTCAGCCTTCATTTCTCCAGGTTAATTCCATTGAGCCTCAGGGACTCATTTACAAGAGACCTGAAGTTTATCCAAAGTTTATCAGAAGTTCATCAGAAGTTCTCCCTTGCGGTTTCTGTTTGAGTATAAAAGCTCAGTCAGATAAAGACCATGTCAAATCACGTCAGGGAGCTCTAATGTCTGAACGTGTTGTGGAGTACAGACCTGAACCCTGAGGAGGACATTCATGCATAATTCAGAATAATCCAGGAGGGGGTTGGAGGGGTTAGGATTGAAGCTCTTTAGCATCATCACCAAATGCAACGTTCGGTCTGTTTGCGGTGGGACAACCACTGCAAATCCTCCGTGGAGTTTTACCGGACAAGAGCGGTAAAAAGTAGCTGACAAAGCGTGGAGGGCCGTTTGTTCCATTCGCAGCGAAATTCTAGAAGTGCCCAAGATGGCTGCATGTTGGAGCAGCTCTGTTACTTTCATTCTGATGTATTATTTTTGAAAACTTTTCCTCTTTTTTGTGGATGTAAATTGCTCTATTATTTATTTATTTTTTTGGATGATTGGGTCCTCTGGTATCAGATGCTGTGCAGCTGCAGGGATTTTTACTGAAACGTCTTTGCTTTAGACATTTGTTAGGATGCGTATCCATAACAACAAGGTGTTTTTTTTTTTTACAACCGGGAGCAGCTGATTAAATCTCCAAAGCTCAAATAATATCTCAACTACAGCCCCAAATCCCAAATGAGTTGAAAAGGAGGCGCCATGGATGCAGAGCCAGCTCACAGAAAGGGGAGAGAAGTTCAAACCATCTCTTCCATCGATCATGATGTCAGCCGTGGCTGAGCGAACCCACCTGCGCTCAGACGCCAGTGCAGCCGAGCTGAGAGAAATAGAGTCAGGACAGACTGCAGGTTTCCCTGAACATCTTTAAAGACAGCTTGTCAAATGATCAGCGAGCTGTTAAAGCTGCTTTTTTTAATCTAACGTGGTTTCAAACAACAGTTAAAGACCTCGGGTTCTTTTTATTTTATTTATAAAATTTGTTCATTTTTAAAATATATTACAAAACAATCCCATGAACGATAACATACAAAATATAAAAAAATCAAAGGTAGCAGAAGGAAGAAAAATTCTTATTATATCTGCCCCTTTTTTTCAAACAATCAGTTCAACCAAAAATAATCTTTTGCTACATTCATCTGATTCTACATGCTCCACCATCATTATTTACAATGTGCGTTGGAGCAGAGATAACCAATGCCACGTCACAGATGACGTATGCCAAGTTTGCAGATTTCCAGTGACGACATACGGCGCCAAGTTTAAAATCACTTTTAAATCAAATTTTAATATATTTATAAGTTTGTTTGCAAAAACGAACATAGTT
>JARVGQ010000309.1:1400493-1412099 GCA_031762355.1 Hypsolebias martinsi
TCTGGTCAACAGAGTCATAGATCTGGTCAACAGAGTCATAGATCTGGTCAACAGAGTCATAGATCTGGTCAACAGAGACATAGATCTGGTCAAGAGTGAGTAACTTTGGGGAAACAAAGAGCAACTTTACATCAACAATAAGATCCAGTCAGAAAACAACAACTTTACGTTATTGCAGAACAACTTCAAATCGACAAAGAACAAGATCCCATCGTTGAAGAACAAAACCAGTCAACAAAGAGCAACTTCTGGTCAGTGGAGAACAAGAAACAACTTCCATCAGTCGACTGTTCCTAGAACCCAGTCAGGCCCGGCACCAAAACTGTTCTGAGCAACTTGTTCGATCAGAATCACAAGTAAAGATCTCATGCTCACAAGAACAAAAGGTGGATTCAAACAGAACCAGAACCAGAAGAGATAACAAGATACTGTCTACAAGCAGTGGATGCAGGATGTTCTGTTGTCACACTGATGGACCTGATTCTACATGAACAGTCTGATACAAGCAAACGTGACAGAAGCGGTACGATGTGAGCGTGAGGTAAAACTTGGAGCCTGCTGTGTTTCAAACTGGACCTGGCGTTCTTGTTCTGTTCTGAGCAGGTTCCTATCTAAGGAACGTTATACGCTGCTTTGACCCATTTGCTTGCAGAGATTTCTTATCATGTGGTTACCATGAGCAGGCGGATCTTTTGGAGCTTCTCCCTGTCCGAGTCGTACTGTTTCCCTATCAGCTGACTCCTCTCCTGAGAAAACAACAGAAACAATTTAAAACGGTCTTAAAAACAGCTGATCTTAAAGAAAAGTACCAGATTTTGTTTACGCTCTTGGGAAAATAAACGTAGAACGAACCTTCTCGTCCTCAGTTTCCTGTCCAGATGTGGACTTTAACTCGTCTATGTTCAGCTGCAGACGGGACATTTCTTCCTGTGCATGACATATTTTAACAAAAACTTAAGAGTGCAGCATATTTTACACTGATTTGTGACCTTAGAGCTGGGTGATGTAAAGGTTATGCAGCACGAGGTCTACAAATACATGGTAGTACAACTGCATATGAAGTTTTGTTAAATTATCCTACGCAAATCAGAAGTAACGGTCCTGACAAGCTAAGACCATGTGTTAACTCTGACCTTGGTTTGTGACCTTGGAGCTGGGATGATGTAAAATGTATGTGACCCTCTGTTTAGCGATGAAGCATAGGTGTATGAAGTTTTGTTACATAATCTTGAGCAGATCAAAAGTTATGGCCCGGACAAGAGAAAGTTTTCTGACGTACATACGGAGACGTCGTCTGCATAGAGACGTATAAAAACTAAATGAAACAAAAACAGAAAAGTCCTGGACAGATTCTTGTCCTCACCTTGCAGTGTGAGCGGAACTCCTGCTCCTGCTGCTTCAGGTTCTCGTTCATGGTCACTAAAGACCTGAGCTTCTCCAACAGGCTGGTTAACAGAACAAAACATGGTTCAACTTCCTGTCTACACAGGAAGTAAGGTAGTGCCACTTTGCACAAACAGATTGTGAGCCTATATTTATTGTTGTAAACTGAAGGACGGGCTGAGATGGAAGAAGTGACAACTTGTGTGAAACAGGGTTAGATTAACCCTGGAAGGTCCTTCACTTTGACAGTTTGTGTTCCTTAGGGGAAAAAGAAAAAACTGTCCACATTTTTTAACTGCAATGGTCATTTGTGGCAACAACAAAAAAAAAAAACCCACAAAAAAAAAAAAAAAAACAGGCATTTCCCCAATTAGTACTTTCTAAAGGAATTTACGGACCATCCCAAAAAAAAAAATCTAGTTCAGAGTTTTGCTAAGACGCTCCTGATCAGGTAGCCAAAAACTGATTCCTTGTTTTCAGTCCAACTGACTGCCTCCATGGTCTGTCATGGAGGTTTTTTATGATTATATGTACTGTATATTGTTGTAAACTCTACTCATGCAGAACACCAGGCTGTTTTGGTTTTTGCTTTAATTGACCCAAATATATAACCAGCTGCTGCAGCTTGTGAGGCTCACTGTGATTTATCTGTTTAAATAAAGCTTGAATGAAAACTTGGTGCATCCGTTATGGACGTCCTGTTGAAATGCATTTATAACAGGAGTTCTATGTGGTTGGTTTTCCCCTCAGGAACACGAGTGTGGTGATGTCACTGTGAGGTTATGGGATTTGAAACAAATTTGACAAATTTAAAAAAATTAGGATTCTTAGGCTTTGTCAAGAACAACTGTGTTTACTGACAGCGCCATAAATAAGTACCGGTAAATAAATACTTGAATAAACATGTGGCTGATTTTTCTCCTTTAAGACCTTCCAAAGTTTTATCAAAGTTCTGTCATTTTAACGCTGAGCTCGCCAGTAACTGTGAGGCAGTCCCGTGACTTGTCCTCACCCGTTGTCCACCTGATCCTCCATGTCCTCTAAAGACTTCAGCTCCGTCTCCAGCTTCTCCGACTGTTCCGCAGCCTGAAACAGACCCAAACGTTCACACTTCCACATCTCATCAGGGTTTGAAACGTATAGAAATATTACAACATACAGAACGGAAACATATCATTTTAAATAATGCTTTTATTATTGGGCTTTAAAATCTAATGTTGAATGATGATGCATTAAATATATTATGTTTTTCTAAAATGGTTCAGTTTGATAATAAGAATACTTTACAGGTGGCTATAACCAGAAACAGTTAATGTTGATTTTTTTAGACACTTTGGATCATAACGTCTGCACATTTGTAGAAAATGTTGGTACAACAGTGATGATTATCTGAAGAACTTTTTGAAAAACACATTTTCCCAGTTATTTTGGTTTAGGGTCCAAACTACAGACAAGTCTTCTCCAATATAAAATTATGTCCTTCCCACAAGTTTTTTGGACTCTGAATCTTGAAGAAGGAACAGACCTCGACTCTTGTGCATTTACGAAGATGGTTTCATTCTAGAAGGTTCTCATTTACGCTGCTGTGACCGTGGACAATCAACCAGACACCGTTAGGATAACGCCGACTGTTTCCCACCCTGTACAACGCCGACTGTTTCCCACCCTGTACAGGTATCTACCTCCATCAGCTTCCTCTTGGCGTCTTCACAGCCCGTCTTCAGCTCTGCATGTTCGGCTCGGAGCTGTTGGAATGAAAACACAAAGGTCAATTATTAGATCGGCGTATAATCTGTAGTTTTGTCCACGTTGACCAGGTGGTTTCTACAACTGAACAGAAAAGTGAAAGAACCAGTTCCTCCACATCGAAGCGGTCTGATACATAGGCCAGTTGGACATGTGACCACAGAACTGCTGACCTCCTCCAGTTGCTTGGTCTTCTGTTGAATCTGTTTGTTGATGGAGGCCACCGCCCTGCGGTGCTGCTGTAGGGGACCGTACCGCTCTGAACGCTCCTCTGAGGTCAGCTCCAACTGCTGCAGAGGAAAGTACTGAATCATGACAGGGCAATAGTCCCAAACTATCCACACTCTCATGATTCACAGACTCCTGATTCACAGACTCCTGATTCACAGACTCTTGAATCACAGACTCCTGATTCACAGACTCCTGATTCACAGACTCCTGATTCACAGACTCTTGATTCACAGACTCTTGATTCACAGACTCTTGATTCACAGACTCCTGATTCACAGACTCCTGATTCACAGACTCCTGAATCACAGACTCCTGATTCACAGACTCCTGAATCACAGACTCCTGATTCACAGACTCCTGAATCACAGACAGTGAATCCAGTGTCTGAAAGGATAAAACTGCTCACCTTCTCAGCGTACTCCGTGGCGATCTGCTTGATCTCCTCAGACTGAAGTCCAACTATCTGACCCACTGCACTCGCCGTCAGTTTGCCCTGAACAAAAACACACATCGGTTACAAGCTTCGATTAAAGTTAGACAGATTATTGTCGTTCCATCACACGTGGTGGAACAAAACTGTGTAGACAGGGTCCCAGTTACATCCAACAAAAGTATAAAATGTAAAATAAAAACAGTAGTAAGATCTAAGATATGAACAAAGAAATATACTAAACTAAAACTACACTAAGCACTAGTAGCACAGAAACAATACGCTGAACAGCAGCACGAACATGAGTCTGTGTGAGCAGATGAGCACGAACCAGCTGCGTTCTGTACATGTGGTTTTATTTGACAGTTGTATCAAAGACCAACTACAGGAACAGTCTCAGTCCAGATCATTTGATCTTTGCTACAGAAATGATTTCAAACGTGCGGTTCTGTTCGGGTCGTGCTCACCTCTTCGTTCGCCATGGCAGCCATGTTGGTCATCAGGGACTTGATCCGTATCTAAATGAGAAGAGAAGTCAAACGTGGTTTCCATCAATGTCTCTGTGGTCGTTACGTTGTCGTTTCGTCTCCAGTTCGTCTACGATCCGTTTGTTTTCAACCATGGAAACATTTGAAATTTCCATTAATTCTATACGGTGTCCCAAAATTTATTTCTTCAACGAGTCCAAAGACCTGCGAGTCCTCACCTCCTCCGCTGCCTGCAGGTCTTCTTCTGACACCTCGGCCATCCCTGGGGGGGCCTGAGAGCCCCGGGCCACAGAAGACTTCCCTTCATCCACCTGAGAGAAGACACGAAGAGTCAAAGCCAAGAAAATTATTCCAGATGTGCTCATTGTCCAAACGAGGTCTGAGCCCCCAACATCTGGTTCTAAGGTTCAAGCCAGGGTCGATGGAAACACAAAGAACCATAACTGTTCCATTAATTCAAACAGAACGTGCACAGAACGTGCACCTTCAACATGTTTTTATTAAGAATCTATCAGTTTGTGTTACTGCAGTGAAATTATAAAATATTTTAATAAAAATTAAAACACTGACCACAGACACTTTGATGGAGCTAGGGGGGGCCGGGGGGGGGGCAGTGGTGGCCGTGACCCACATAGATGAATCTTTGGCCACCCCAATCATTTGAAGAAACATTTAAGCAGAATTAAAAACTAGAAAGCATAGTTTTGTTAAGTGCTCCCCTTAAGGGGGAGTGGTGGCACAGAGGTTAGAGAAAGTGGGCCTGTGACTGGAAGGTCGCCGGTTCAACTCCCCGGACAACAACATCAAAATGTGGGTGAGAAAGTTAAAACACCCACACCTGCCTCCACTCTGGGCCCTTGAGCAAGGCCCTCAACCCCCATCATCTGCTCCCTGGGTGTCCTACATGTCAGCTCTCTGCTCCACTCAGAGGGCTGTGGTAGCTCGGTGTCTGTGGTTGAGTCAGGAAGAACATCCAACTTAAAAACAATCACCAAGTCTTCACGCGAGTTAAGTTCTCTGTGGGGACCCTGAAGAAGGAGCAGCCGAAAGAAGAAGAAACTTTCCTTAAAATGACGGGGTGGTCCGTTTAGATTTATATAAAACTATTTTAATAGGGATCTTTTTTGGCCTATTTACAGCCACATACCAAAACTGAAGTTGGCGCGTTGCTCATTTTTCCAGTTATCCAGCTCAGGAAGTTAACATGTGACGGCAGCCATCTTGAATTGTGACCTGGCAACCTAACTTTTGTAACAAAACTTTCTTACACCTCGATGCAGCCGCACGCTAAAAGCAAGTTGGTGCCGCGCTCATTTTTCCAGTTATCAGAGAAATGTCTGACGGTGTTTCCAATTCCCCCGTTTTATAATTCAAGACACGAGCTGGACAAATTATTCAACAAAGACTTCTTCTTATTTTAGTCTGCAAAACGTCCCATTTGTTTATTCTGCATGGGTTTGAGCCTTACCTTGTCTTGTTTCGACTGCTTACTGAATCCGTAACGCCTGACAGAAAAAATAAAAACAGTGAGACATAAGTGAAGCGAGGAATAAAACTATAACCACACCAAGCTGCAGAACAACGAGCAGGACGAGGACAAACTCGTCCCTCAGAGCCGGAGCACCGGGTCAAACCCATAAAGAAAAGGTCACGGGGCTGCAGCACAGCTTGCATCCATCATGCCTGTGAGTGTGAACACAATCCACCACAAACAACACAGAGGAGGCGTCACACACTTCTGTACTTACAGCAGAACATCACACGCTCTACAGGCGGAAACACAGAGACGTGGAAACAAGACGTGAAATGAGTCGGAGGCAACAGGAGCAGAGTTTCAACAAGTCAGACTGTAGAACTAGAGGAGGTAGATGATGAACACGTGCAACTCTGAGAGGAACAGAACGTCCCTTAATTATTACAGATGAGACCGTTACACCAGAAACAGTTTTAAGCATCTTATTTATGGGTCCCCTGAAAGAAACGTCTAAAATTCATTATCAAAGATTGTTGCAGTGTGGATTAGCAGCAGGAAAATCTAACGTGTTGCTACTTAGCCTGTGCTAGCAAAGCTAGTTTCAATAGCAGCGGGGAAATTCTGACAGCCCCATACGACGTGAGATTTCCTTGTTCAAGTGATGTCTAGAAGTCCTTGTTAGAAAAAGCTAAAATATGCTTCACTTTCCAGATGTTATCCCACAAATCAAACTGTGTTTGTAAATTTTGCAGTATAAGTCATAGTTTTCTGCATAAATTAGCATGCCCTGCAACATATACAGCGAAGTGACGTATTTACGTTTTTTTTATTTTTTTTTTCATATTTATAAACCAATTTTTGGAAGATCTGATGATTTAATTCATTCTGACATGGAAAATATTGAACACTACAATTTTCAGCCACTAGAGGGCCCTCGACTAATATGGCAAGCCAAGTGTCTCAGGTAAAAGTGGATATTAAGGAGACAAGCGGCTTGCCATATATGCCACCTTTGTCTCGCTCCAGAACTCCTGGAGCAGACGTCAAATCAGCTGCATTTCACTGCGCTGCCCCGGCAAAATGCAGCTGATTTGACCGTTAAAGTGCATTTTTTAAGAAAAAGTTAAACTGAGACACACCTTTACTATAATGCTGAGCAAACAAATTATTGATTGTAGGTGGTTATCTTGTTAAATTTCAAAGAAATGCACAGCGAGTCCTCCCTCTGTGCGCTCCCACGGCCGCAAACCAGCTTCTGAAATGCAGCTCATTTGACCGTCAAAGTCTATTTATTAAGGCAAAGTTAAAACTGAGACACAAATTTACTATAATGTCGAGGAAACAAATTATTGTTTTTAAGTGTTAATCTTATTAAATTCTTGTTAAAGTCCTCCCGTACACGCTCCCGCGGCCGCCATTTGGCAGCCAATCGATTTTTGGCACAACACCAGCCACATTTCCAGGTTGTCAGCGGTGATGCGTAATAGATGCGACGTATACGGCGAAGCAACATATTTATGTTTTTTCCCCACTTTATTAGACACATTTGGTCTGATGTGACTTATATAGCGGTAAGTATGGTAATCTAGAAATGGGCTCAGTTTGATGAAATCTGACTTAATCCCTAACATGAGAGGATGTGTCACAAACTTAAATCATCTTAAGTCAAAACAACAAACAGGATTCACTAAATTAAAAACTTTCCATTTAACGATTTAATTAAAGAATATGTATTTTTTTATTTTAATTGATTTTAATTAAAGAATGTTTTTTTCCCTAATTCCTGTTCCTCCCATTTTGGGTAATAATCTGTTTATTTGATTTTGCTGCCACTTTTCCACAGTTACAACATCAGCTCAAGTCAAACCTGCTCCATTCTGTTCGTGTGAACTGATCCACCGTTCTTCAGCTGTCGGACGACGTGTTGCTCAACTTCCTGTTTGAACACAGCCTGAAAGGTTTCTACAGAAATACATATCTGATGTTTCTTGATTTGATAAAAACCTTCGTAGTTTATTAGGAGACGTGTTGGTTTTAATTAAACTATTAAGTAGATTACAGAACTTATTGCACGACTACAACTGGTCCAGAAGCAGCAGCCTGATTTTTAACCAGTACAGGCAAAAGAGAGCACATTACACCAGTCTTGGCCTCCCTGCACTGGATACTGGTTCATCTTCAAATCCAGTTCAAAATTCTCCTGTATGTCTACAAATCGCTGAACAGTCTCGCCTCTGTATCTTCTGATTTGCTACAGCCGTATGTCCCACCATGTTCTCTGAGGTCAGCGGACCAGTTGCTCCTCACAGTTACCTGCAGCGTTCCCTCAGTGAGGACTGAACTTGACAAAAGGGTCTTCTCCTACTCCGCTCCTGTTTCCTGGAACATCTTACGAAAAGATCTGAAGCTCTCAACCTTGACTTCTCTAAATGTATAAATGTCTTTAAGAATCTGTTGGACTCCTGGCAAGAACCAATGCTGCCATGTTCCTGTTTTTAGTTTTCTACATTCGCCTTATAAACTAGCTGTTTATCTACTTTTTTTGGCCATCTTATTCATCTTTAGCATCTTGTTAAAAAAATCTGTAAGCTCTTTGAAGATCGTCTGTTGTTGTCCACTGTTGTCATCATCCTTTGTTGAAACCAGGTCTCTTGTAAATGAGTCCTCGAAGCTCAATGGGATTAACCTGCCTAAATAAAGGTTGAATGAAAAGTTCCAGGAACTCGTCTTAAGCTCAGAGGTGACAGGACCTTCTCTGTAGCAGGACCAAGACTTTGGAACGAGTTACCTCTGCTCGTCAGACAGGCCCCTCCCTCTCGGTTTTCAAATCCTGTTTAAAGACTCACTGCTATTCTGCTGCTTTCAACACCTGATGATCTGTGTTTGTTCACTATTTTTATTATCTGCGACAATTTAATGTCTATATTCTGTTTTTTACTTCATTTTGTATGTTGCCTATGTGTTGCCTGTTGTTTGTTTGTGCAGCACTTTGGTTGGACTTGTTGCTGTTTAAAGTGCTCTATAAATAAAATGGTCTGGTATAATCATCTAAATCCAGTTTCATGCAGAGTAGAGAGACTCGAGTGAAACGCTCCCTAACCGTTTATTGTGACACAACTGCAGTTCATTTGTTTTTTTAATGAAGGAATGCATCGTCACACCCACTTGTGTGAATTCATCTTTAATAACTGATTCATGCTCTAACACAACCACTTCGAGGAGTCATTGTTCGACTTGTCTCTTTTTCCGCACCTCCTTATTTGCACCAGTAAACCACCGTTTAGTCTATAAATATTAATTATAATCAAATCGAATGAAAGATTTTAGATTAACTCTAAAGACGAGTAGTGTGCACGTTTTGATCTCTTTAAATGTTTTTTTTTGTTGATTTGTTTCAGTCATCTTTTATTTTATAATTTAAAATAACATTATTCTGCTTCACAATCAACTCTAAGGATTAAATTATGCTTGGTGTAATCACACTATTGTATAATGTTAAAAACTACTTTTTTTTTACCATTATCTTTATTTTTATGTGTAAAAATACAAATACATCAGCACAGGAAAAATACTATATATTGTATGAAGGTGACGTAAATATCCTGAAATATGAACAGAAAGACACGATTGTCATTCATTATTTCACAGCTCTGTGAAGTTTTGCTGCTTGTTGATCATATCTCTCCAGTTTTAGCTTCTCTCCACTGGCTCCCTGTCAAATCCAGAACTGAATTCAAAATCTTTCTTCTAGAAGACGACAAGAATATTTGCAGCGTGAACCTGCCCAAACAGATGAATAATTTTTTTTTTAATCCAAACGTCCTCAGCAGTGACATCAGCTCCTGTTTGCTGAACCTGTGATCTGATTGGCTCCAAGCCGGTGAGCACTACAGGCTTCATGGTCAAAGTCTACAGGAGCCCAGAGAGGTCAAACTGACGGGCTGTGCCTCTGACGTTGGTCCGATGTGTTTGATTTCTGCAGCGCGTCATTCAGGTCATGGTCTGGAATCAGCCAATCAGAGAGCTTCGTCTGTTGACAGCTAGGACCGAGGGTCCCATGGGACCACACCTGGAAAATGCTGCTTTGAGAAGAAGGGTCCCTGAGTTCTTGTTTCTGAAGGAACACGGAGCTTGTTCAAGTCAAAGATTGTTACGGATCAAACCGATCAATTGATCACAGCTAAAAATCCATGTACAGTTTGAGATCCTCTACGACACGTTGTTCTCTTTGGACCTCATCCTGAGAAAGAAAACGGTTTGTAAGGTCCATCATCCAGAGGTAGATCAGAAACATCTGAGAAGGAATCTGTCAAAGATAAAACACATCTGCTGGCTTTGATGTTTCACATTACAAACAAAAAGTTACTTCTTTTTCACATCTGTACAACATTATTCTAATAAAGACTAAAACCAAGCTGCTTGACCTTCAACAAATGACCTTCAACTAGATCTCCATTCAGTGACATTCAAGTAGATACTTCGGCTCCAGACCTGAACCCTCCAGATGTCCAGGAGTCAGGAAACTTCACATTTTGTTCCTCGGAGGTTCGACCGTTCGGCTCCACAGCTTGTTGAAATGAAGCAGGACAAAACGCAGACACACTGTGGTCTTTATTTGTTCAACCACATGGACCAGGTTACAGAGCAGGGTGGTCTGGTGGTCCAAGCTTGTCTTCTGGGCATCTGTCTGGACTTTTGATGAAATATTAAACATATTAAAATAAATAATGTAAACTGTTCCGAACCAAAGTCTTGATCACCTTCACTCCATACAGATCAGGTCTGATCTCCAAGGTGGGTCTGAGAAGAAATACCTGCTCAGGTAGCGCTGACATCACTTCCTGTCCAGTCTCTTGGGGTCTCAGTTAAAGCTGCAGCAGCTGATCACCTCATCAATCATTCTGATCAGGAAATGAGGTGTTCCGTATCCCTGCGTGGCATTTGGACAGAACCAGCTTGTTTACGTCCACCATTGTCCATCAGAACAGGACCACCTCCAGAACCACGGATCATGCCGGAACTTGGACAGACCCGTCATGGTCATCTCGCTGCTCAGAGCAGTGCATGATGGGAAGCGGTCTACACGTTGAAGGAGTAGTCCATCAGGTAGTCCTTCAGTCTGTCGGGGAGGGGCAGGTTCTGGACCTCCCGGGTGGTCCGGTTGATGGCGATGCGGCAGAGGTGCTGCAGCGCCGGCGTGACGGTGTACACAGGGTGGGTGAGGAGCAGCTGCACCGTGCCGTTGGGCCCTGCGGTTGTGGGTGGGGCTTTATCTCTGGTTCTGGACAGCTGGACGTAGTGCTCCACCAGGTGCACCACACTGTCAAACTGCCTCAGTTTGGGCTTGACCAGAACCACAGAGTCCAGCTTGAACTTGCCATGGTTGTACTCGATGCGCAGGTTGGTGGGGCCGGCGGAGGTCATGGCAGAGATGGTGAACAGGTAGTCCCTCTGGGAGCTGTCCCGCAGCAGGAAGGTGCCCTCCGAGGCGTCCTGCAGGATCTCTTTGGCCTCGTTGGCGGTCAGACTGCCCCAGTACCAACCTGACGGCACAAAGACCAGAACCCGGTCAGTGTTTCACATCGAGGAGCAGCCGGAGACGTTCTTACTCCTCAGAGGTCCAACTCCGCTTTTTACAATTAAATGACGTTTATCAACAAACACGACGGGTTCAGCTGACAAACAGCTAAAATTCAGCTGCTGGAGACCGACAGGTCCAGGTGCCACTGAACATCTGGAGACAGACAGGTCCAGGTGCCACTGAACATCTGGAGACAGACAGGTCCAGGTGCCACTGAACATCTGGAGACAGACAGGTCCAGGTGCCACTGAACATCTGGAGACAGACAGGTCC
>JARVGQ010000309.1:1432735-1443202 GCA_031762355.1 Hypsolebias martinsi
CCCCCCCACCCCCCCCCACCACGCTGTTCTTAGTTTTATTTTATTTGATCCACGTGGTGGATTAAGATTCTGAAGATTCATGTGTCAGTCACGGCCACCCCCTGACTCAACGGTTGCACCAGATGGTGGATGAAGAACCCTTCTGTTCTTCTCATCAGTGCAGCTCTCGCACCACAAACTTTAAGGTTTACTTCCACTCCCTGTTCAGTTCCAGTCCAGAACAACGCTCCTCTCCAAAACTACAAACAGTCACTCTTCAAATTCCTCGGTGACGGCCGGGGGACACCGGCGGACTGGAAATGTTCCTTCATAAACAGAGGAACCTTCTGTTGGTTACAGATTCTGTCGGAGTCCAGTGGTCCTCAGACACCAGGCTGAACAGACGTGTAGCTCACTTTGTTAACGCCAAAGCTCATTTATAGTCGCAGCAAATTCAGAAGCACAAGTACGGCACGCAGACGCTTAGCGCCACGCCGAACCCCACGTTCAGGGTCCGGCGTGGCGCTAATGTGGATTAATGTCTTGTCTCGTCTCAGCTAACAAGGACACAAGCTTTTACAAAAGTAATTAAGATGAAGGATTGGGATTTAAAGAGCCTTTGTTTGGGTTCTTGATGAATTCCAGGATACACAGTTTCTGTGGTTTACCTGAGTGTAGGAGGCAATTTGCTGTGTGAATGTTATGGCTCAAGGCTAACTAGCTAGTAAAACAATAGGCGTGATGTGTCATAGCAGTGAGTGCTGTTCTGAACAGCTAAACTTCCCACCACTAATGAATTCATTAATCTCTCTATTTATTCCTGACAAGTAATTATCTCCTCTCACAGAACGAGGGTCAGGAGGCAAGGTTGGGCGCTCTTACACATTTACTCAGAGGAAACAAAATGGTGTCCAGAAGCACTACTGGTGTTTGTCATTATTCACACATGGACAGACGATACCTCACGGACCCTTCAGAATAACTCCCAGGGCTCCTGCAGAGGACCTGAGCTGTCCTTCCATCCTTTATCTTCTTTACCCGCTTCTCCTTTCTGGGTAGTGGAGTGCTGGTGTCTTATCTCCAGAAGGACACCTTGGACAGGTCTCCAGTCCATCACAGGGACTCCTGGAGAAAACATGTAAACGCCTCACAGGAAGGTTCCAGGTTCTCTTAGGAACTTCCTGTGAGGCGACTGTGCTAACATCACCTATTAACGTTAAATTTTGTTAACGAGCTTAAAGTTGACTAAACTTAATTTAGTGGAAGCTTATTCTGCTAACGCTTTACAAACTTAGCAAAAACTTTAATCCACTAAACCCAAAAAATTGTTCCGCTATGAGCAGAATTGTGCGCGGCTCGTTTGGGGTCTGTCATACGAAGAAGGTATAAAAGAAATGAAATTTGTCTGAAATTTTTTTTTGAAAGGCCACAAGACTATCCAGGTTGGTATTTTTATTTTTTTGCTTTATAAAGGTCCAATTTTCTGTCGCATCGGATTCCAGTTTTCTACATTTTGTTTAACGATCATTTGTTGCATGAAGAATGATCCACTTCAGCATCACATGGTGGACATCCTGCAGCAGCTTGTCCGTCGCCCTTCCTACACCTGCAAAGAGTTTGGACTATCGATCGGTAAAAGATAAACATCAGGGCAGTCCTGTGATTATTCTCACAGATGGAAATAGTCTGGTATTCGTGGAGAGCTTCAGCGGATCCATTTGTGTGGTGGTGGCCATCTGGGATTTTGACGTGGCAACCCGCTTTTTGCAAGAAACCTTTCTTGGTCCAAGAGGCATCAAGATGGAGGGTGCTACTTCACATATTTTTCAAGTTGTTGCATCAGAACAAGGACGACTGGATGGAAGGTATTTCCAGTTCCTCTTTTTCACTCCGTGAAGGAGAACGACAGATCTGAGACATCTGCGCCACTAAATAAGCTGCAGAAGGATTTAAAAACACTATAAAACAAGGCATTACTGGAAGACGTGGACTTGATGGACTCTTGGAACTACGAGATGGAGCTGCAAACCGAGTCTTTGATTTGGTGCTTCAGGAGATGTTTGATTGCAACGCCAAGGATTTTAATGGCTGTTACGATCAGACATTGACAGTCGGAGCAGATATCTGCAGCACGTGCTTACTGAGTGGGAATGCTTCACAAACTGGACCTGATGGGGACCCTGTGTTTTATTGAAGCATCTCTCGGCTGCACTTTGGGAGAGACACTGAGGTAATGCGTTGCGTTACAACTCAGTAGTCGTTCTCCCCTGCCGGAGCGATAACAGGCCTGCTAATGGGAAGCCATCAATCACAACAGTGAGCAACGCCGAGCTGCTCCGCAGAGCTGTTTACTTACAGCTGATTATTATTATATTACTCCCATGTTCAGTTCAACGCTTGGTTTGAGAGAAAAGCTTTGTTTTACCCGCCGTGCTCTCGTGGCGACCCGTGTAATCCGTCATGAACCGGGGTTTCACCGCGTGCAGCTGCTGGTGACACATTCAGATTTTTACTCTACGAAACGTGAGGATTCTCCATTTTCTCACAGGAACTGCAGGGCCAGGGTTTATTGTCTGCAAGTCTGTTTGCAAACTCAGACACGGGGAATTTTCTAACAGTTTTTCTCCAGAGAACCCCCAACAGCCACAGACCAGTGAGACCAGTCCCCCATCGGTCCTGGAAACCTAAACCTGGGTCTGTGGTGAGTCCTCTGTCGGTCCTGGAATCTTTCAGCTTGTGGTCAGTTTCCATTTTTCCACACAGAAGCGATTAAAGGACCACAGTTCAGGCTGAGGACCGGTCGTAGAGGTCGACCCCTGCGCTCCGTGTCCAGCTCGTTTCTCAGGGACGACACTCGGAGCCGGAGCCAAGCCTTGTTAAACGGCATGGCAACATGAGTCACCGCCCCAGGAGGCGCACGCCACTGCTTTAAAAGTGACCACAAATGATCTGTGAACCAGAAGATATTGAAAACTCGCAGGTGTCACGTTTAATGGCACGACGGCCTGACGGCGTCGCCTCCGACAGCCGAGGCCCTAACTCTCCTGTGATGGATTTAACGGTGAAATATCGATTTCTTACCGGCCAAGGTCTGCTGGCAAGGGCCAGCTCATTTGTTGGGGGTAATGCAGGACACACCGGGTCCTGGTCCCGATCAATCATTCTGACGTGTGGAGGCACAGAAACAAAAGGCTGGAGGCAGAAATGAAGCTGCGGCGGACGCGTCCACAATCACAGCTGAAACAGACGGATCTGCAGCTACAGTTAATACGAACACTAACGATGTGTTTGTTGAGTGGGACGGCGTCACGGGCTCCATCTGATGGGATCAGAGCCGAGCGCCGCAGGCAGGAGGATCTGTGTTTTATTGAAGCATCTCTCAGCTGCACTTTGGGAGAGACACTGAGGTAATGTGTTGTGTTACAACTCAGTAGTCGTTCTCCCCAACCGGAGCGATAACGGGCCTGCTAATGGGAAGCCATCAATCACAATCAGCCCACTGCTCTGCCGGCGTCTCCCGCTCAGAGCCGCAGTAATCGAGGCAGTAATGGAGCTTTCTTCTGAGCAGCGACAGCAGCAACGCATTCCCCAAATCATATTTTCCAAGTCGGAGCAATAGATGCTTTGCCCTGTCAGCGTCTTTTAATAAGAGAAGCACAAGGCGTCCGCGGGAGGCTGTTAAAGTCTGAACAAGGCCTCGGCTGAAGAGAACCATAAAGCCGGTCTCAGGTGGGATCGATGTGTTCGGGAGGTTCAGTGCCTGGAGCAGCTAATTGGTTTTTCATTACCCAGTTCAGTGTGCTGCTACCTGCAGACTGCAGAGCAAACCATCAGCTGACTCCTCCGCAGAGCTGGAACCATTTAAAGACGTGTCTGATGAGACAACCGGGCGTTCTCACAGACCTTTCTGAGACGCAAACAATGAAGCATCGTCCAAAAGAATTTTAAAAAGGCCGCCTGTTATATTCTGCCCTGGAGGACTGGACTCCGCTGAACATGGACTGAAGTAAACCTAAATGTTTAAATATATTCAAGTGGGCAGGAGCCACACGGTGGAGAACAGATGTAGCTTTTTATTTTACTTTTGTTTGCACCGAGTGATGACTCCTGGAGGGACGAGGGAGACATTTTATCCACCGTCAGGAGCAGTGGAGAAGAAAGAGGGTGGCCAGTGGTGGCCTTGGCCCCCGATTAAGCTTTGGACACCCCGATCATTTGAGGAAACTATGCGTTTAAGCAAAATAAAAACTATGATTGAGGTGACTGGTTTACAAATATGGATTTTGACTTGGTGAACCAAATTTCAAAAGGAACCTGCTCACGCCAAGACGTAGCCACACGCCAGCAGGATGTTGGAACCTCACTTATTTTTCACGATTTCAAGAAGGATGGTCTGATGAGGGAGAGGTCAGTATTTTCAATTCCTCCTCTTCGCTCCACGACGGGGCACAAATAAATTATTAATTTTTTTTTGTTGCTTTGATTGTCATGAGATAAAGCTGTAACCATGTTAGCATATGGTTACACAATGTTTAGAAATAAATGTTTTTCCTTAATCTGGCTTTAAATCAGACCAAACTCTCCTGTTCTTGTTCCCCAAACTGTTACTTTTTGCTAAATTCTCCAAAAACACGAGAGAACAGTTTGCTGGTGCAGATCCTCAGCCGTCCAGGACGATAAGTCAAATCACAGATTTACAAACAAACCACGTGTTCTGTAGTTGAAGACGTTTTGCTTCCCGTCTGAGAACTCCACTTGGGCCGTTCAAATCTGGACGTGAAATCTTCAGGAGCAGCAGGTTAGACACGACCAGAGATGGAACGACTCCGAGCAAAGACGACACCGGCCCTCTCCAGAGCCGAGTCGAGAAGATCTGACATGTCTCCACCAGGACCAGAGCTTCACCGTTGAACCAGCTGATTCAGCAGATATCCCAAACAGAACCACACAATGGACCTTCAAGAGCAAGGACCTACAAGAAGAAGGTCAGACTACCTGCAAAGCCTTGATGAAGACAGATGACACCAGGAGTCACTCCATGCTACACAAAGGAACTCCAGTCACCTCCAAACCCAGGGAGGAGTAACATCTCACTGGTTTTAGATCCTCTTGTTAGAAACACATCACACGGAGAACTCTTTAGAGTTTACAGCATTCCATAATATCTGTGTCCTCGTGACCTTTTCTATCTTTCACGTGAAAAATGCACGTTCCCATGGTGTCCATGCTCGTGTTTGAACGGAGCACAGCTGCAACATCTGGAAATAAAAAGAAGGTTTAGTTCAATGTTTCTGTGCAACTTTAATCTGTGACCACGTCTGCACCAAGTTACAGAAATAAAATATGCATCTTATTCTTAATTTATTTCCCTTTTGAGCAGCTAATAATTTAAAGGAGTTTGTGATTCAGTGAACGTGAGTCCATGGATGACCAGTAGGGGGCGCAACATCACAAACTTCACAGCATGAAACAAACATTTAAAAATGGATGAAATGTGACAAAGAGAACTGGACGTCATTTTGTGGTAGAAACACCTTCGAGTGCGACTGACAGAAGATGCTACGTGGAACCAGGAGGAGTTCTGAAGAGCCCGGCTCATCCCTGGTCCACAAGGTGTTGGACCATCTCTGACATGAAATGAAAGTAAAAGGCTCCAACCTTCTGTGCACTGAGCGAGTGTGCAACACTTCTTTGTTCTGAGCTGGTTCAAGCTTCATGCATCATTAAAAACATATACTGTAGATACAATAAACAGATATATTTAAATGTTCCTGTGTTTGAGTTGTTCTGTTGTCAGTGCAGCTGTTTTACATGTTTGTATTGATAAGTGTATTTTATACTTGTGTCTTTTAAGGATTGTATTGATCTGATTGTATTGATCTGATTGTATTGATCTGATTCGTCTCAGAGTGACCGACCTGCTTTAAAAAGAAATGGATTAAATAAAGTTTGTGATTGATTATACGAACAGAACAAATCCACCCAGCTCGTCGGGGATCCTGAGGGATCTCTTCAGTATCTCAGCTGTTCCTAGAACTGAGCTCTTCTGGACAGAGACCTCTGAGGTTGCTCCTGGCGTCTGTTGGAGCTACTCTTCCAGTGTTGGAGTCGCAGCATCACTGACCACTGGGACCACTGATGCTTTGACCTCCACAACTTCTCTGGTTCCTCTTTCAGCTCTTGGTCTTTCTCCAGCCGCTCCTTCTTCCTGATGTTTCAGACACTTGGATTGCTACATCCATCACCACTTCCTTCTTCTCTTTCTTGTCGACCTCCACAGTGTCCGGTTTGTTAGTTATCATCTGGATGAGGGTCTGGATCTGGAAGTCCCATCTTAGGGCTTCCATTCTCCACCACCTTTGGTGGATTCTCCCTCTTTGACTGTGGGACCTCCAGTCCATACTCGGTACAGATGTTCCTGTGTATTATTCCAGATGTTCCTGTGCATTATTCCAGATGTTCCTGTGTATTATTCCAGATGTTCCTGTGTATTGTTCAAGATGTTCCTGTGTATTGTTCAAGATGTTCCTGTGTATTATTCCAGATGTTCCTGTGTATTGTTCCAGATGTTCCTGTGATTCCAGATGTTCACTTGATTATGGCGTTCCCTGTTTGCTTTGCCTGCCTGGCTCTTGCATCCTTCTGTAATGGGTTGGACAGTCTCAGGAGCCTCTTTGCACATCCTGCATCTCTGGTCACATCTGTGTGGTGGACCCCGGCTTCTGTTGCTCTTGTGCTGCCAGGATTAGTGCCTCTGTGCCGTCCTTCAGTCCAGTGGTTTCTAGCCACATGTAGACCGATACCTGTGACTTGTGCTTCCAGAGTCATCTTCCACATTCTTACTGAGTTCTCCATGAAGGTTCCTAGTGTCCAGAACATTGAAAAGTGCTGTAGGATCCACGTGTCACAGAGTTTCCTGTAGTCAATCCAGGCGGTGTGGAAAGAGATTACTGTGGGCGGATCCTGGATCCAGTAACTGCGGGGCAGTATTATTCTGACACCTTCTTCCTGCCAAACGTAATTCTGCTGGTTTGTTTCTTGGCTGCACCTCTTCAGGTGATCGTCTCTCTTCTGAGATGTTGCTGAGCCTCAGGTAAGAACAATTGGTGTGGTTTTTTTTTTTTTGTTGTTGTTCTGACAACTGATTTGTGTGGTGCCTTGATTTTAACTTCCTTCTTCTGTGAATCATTTTTTTAGGTCTTAATGTTACAGCCAAGCATTTCATGAGTCATTGTTGCTGATGACAAAGAACGGCCTGCATTGTAATCTCTTCCATGAACGGACATCTCTAGCAGGCTTGTTGCTGACTGGAAGAACAGTGTGATGTTTGATGGACTGGACATCACAACAGGCGACACCGAGCTGCAGCTCAACCTAAACTGGGAAACCACCCAACTTTCCCTGTTTTAGTCATCAACAAGTGTTAAAATGAGTGAATCCTGAATTAACACGAGTCAAGGCTGAAGGTTGCTGATCACCTGCACACCTTCTCCTCAGCTGTCGTCCTCACCGACCCCTGAAGCAGACACAGTGACGTTCAGCTACCTTGAGCAGTGCCTGGCTGGTCCTCCTCATGGTGTACCCTGGTCTGATCCACCAGCAGAACCAGAGAGACGAGTGAACTTGTTTCCTCAGACTGACCCGGTAAGGAGCAGAACCTGGTGTCGTGATGCAGCTCTGGGTCTGGTTCTGATTCTGATGCAGCTTGATCAATCGTTTCCTGCCTGCAGTGATCATCAACGACTTGATCTGGTCACATTAAATAACTTCTCAACCAAAATCCAAATCAAACTATTTATCAAATAATGAAACTTTGTATAAATTAGTTAGATTTGTTATTTTGTAATTAAACTTCAGACAAATGTGGTCTCCTCATTTGGATGAGTCTTTGTTATGGACTAGAAGAGGCAGGAAGGTCCTTCCTCTCAGCAGGTTCAGTCTTTCAGCAGCTGGTGTTCTGCTTCTTGTAGCATCGACGACTCTGAGCTGTTTGATTTCAGGCCTCAGGAACAAGTTGGGTGAACAGTTCACTTTTTTAAAGGATAGATCTGCAGAATGTGGACGGTAAGCTGTATCTTCGTCATCGTCATTGTCAGACGGGGCTGCTCCTCAGACTCAGACTCAGTTTGGGCTTAATCACACGTGTCACTGCCGTCATGCAGAGATTTCCTGCCCCGACTCAAAGGCTACGGCTCGTATGTCACGGAGCTCAAACTGAATTTCTCTCTCAAAGAGTCTGAAGATTCAAAGGAACGTCACGCTCCTTTATCTGTCGATTCACAGAAAGCCCAACCTGAACGTGTGCAGTTGGAGGAGGACGGTTGGTGGTCCAAAGGTTTAGAGCGCGACTTTTTACACGCCCGCCCAAAGGAAGACGGGTCTCTATCAGCTGTCTCTTGTCACACCCACAACTTCTGATCTGCTCAAGATGATTTCATGAAACTTCATATACTCATGCATCATCACTAGCTGGAGTGTTGTGGACACTGCTTATCACACCACCTCTAAGGTCAAGGTCACTAATCAAGGTCAAACTTAAAACAAGGTCTTTGTCCAGGCCGTTGTTGTGCAGTCGTTTGTCGACACAGGTTGATGTCACACTGTTGTTTTCTAACTGCTGGCATCGTGTGTAGACGTGTGCGAAAGGTTTCAGCTAACATGCAGCCGTGATCTACAGAGCACCAGGTCCATGGCAGAATCCACCGGACTCTTCTTTACACTTTCACAACAAATGATCAGAACATTTCTAAAGTCCACATTTGGAGTTGGTCCAATTCAAGATGGCCGCCACAGCCAGCTGACCTCTGCGATCACAAAAATGACTGTGGGTTTCAGATACTGACATGAAGTCTGGTGTGACAGTAAATGAGCTGGATCTCCAACACTTAATCTGGGCAGTCACAGATTATGTCACAGATTTGCTTAAAATGTTTGCATCAATGTTTGGAGTCAACTCTGTTAGCAAAATATCTTATGAAGGATTGGTCAAATTTCCTAAAATGTAATAATTGGTTGAACATCTACAACCAGGGGCAGCACGGTGGCGCAACTGGTAGAGCTACTTCCTCTCAGTGATAAGGTTGCTGGTTCAAATCCCGGTTCAGGGTCCTTTCTGGATGTCCAGAGGACCAGACTTAGCTTTTTTAGATTTCTGTGTGGAGTTTGCATGTTCTCTCCGTGCATGCGTGGGTTTCCTCCCACAGACCAAAAACATGCATGTTAGGCTGATGATAACTCTAAAATGTCCCAAGATGAGAGAGAGAATGGTTGTTTGTCTCTGTGTGTCCCTGTGATGGACTTGCGACCCGTCCAGAGTGTCCCCCGCCCCTCGCACTGTGATTGCTGGACGTGGACACCAGCGATCCCCATGACCCAAAATGAAAGAAGCGGGTGCAAGATAATGGATGGATGGATCTACAACCAAATATATTTTGGAGGCAACGCAAGATGGCCAACCTTCACCTAAACAAAAATGTCAATAGTTCAGTGGACTTTAGCAGCTTAACTTTGATCAAACTCTCCAAAACTACCATACCAAGCTAAAACTTTGTATGGTAGGAACTGACAGTGATTCACTGCATAATCTCTAATTCAAGTTCAAGAATCCTTATTACTCCCAAGGGGAAATTAGTTTCACAGTCAGTAGTAACACACAACGTCCAGACTGGACAAGACGTTGAGACGTTAAAATAACAGAAGTCATCTGTGTTTGATGAGCCTGACCACTGCAGGGATGAATGTTGTTCAGTCTGTTTGTTCTACATCTGGGCAGCAGATACCTGCATCCAGATGGAAGACACCTGAACTCACCATGGAGTGATGATCAGGATCTGCCAGAATCAGTGCTAACAGCTCATGTTGCAGTATCGCATAAGATTGCCCATAATTCTAATTCCAAAGTTTGACAAATCATTACTCTATCATTTTACAACATAAATTAATCTTGGCCTAAAACACGTCTAAGTCATGAAAGATAACTTGGGGCCGCACTCTTTTTCCACGCAGTGACTGACCAATCCCTTGTCGTGGGGGAATTATAAATACCTTCTGTCCGTCATGTGAGCTGGATAACTTGAAACATGAAACAACACGCTGACTTCCATTTTGGTGTGTGGCTGTATGTAGGTGTAAGAAGGATCACTATCAGAAACTGGGTTGCCACAGCAAATTCCAAGATGGCTGCCACCACATATACACACAAAGACCACCCCGATCATTTGAGGAAACTATGCTTTCTTGTTTTAAATTGCTTAAAAGGACAGTTTCCTCAAAAGACTGGGTAAAAATAAGCAAGTTGCCAACTTTCATTTTGGTGTTGTGGAGCTAAAAGGGCTGAAAATACCCTCCATGTGTCCGTCCGTGCAGGTTGTGATCACAGTACCTTGAAAAATAAGTGAGGTACAGACTTCCATTTTGGTGTGTGGCTGTATCTAGATGTATTAAAGTTGCCTTTCCAAAATTGGGTTGCCATGTCAAAATACAAGATGG
>JARVGQ010000309.1:1457269-1467999 GCA_031762355.1 Hypsolebias martinsi
TATGCAGTGACCGGGGATCGAACCCGGGACCTTCCGGTCCTGAGCCGGCTGCCCTGCCTCTACACCATCTCGGCCCATTTTTACACTGGAACATTCCTGCATTGTTTCATGTTTTACACTGGAATGTTCCTGCAGTGTTTTATGTTTTACACTGGAACATTCTTGCAGTGTTTCATGCTTGATAACTGGAACGTTCCTACAGTGTTTCATGTTTTACACTGGAATGTTCCTGCAGTGTTTTATATTTTACACTGCAATGTTCCTGCAGTGTTTCATGTTTTACACTGGAACATTCCTGCAGTGTTTCATGTTTGATAACTGGAATGTTTCTGCAGTGTTTCATGTATATGATGATAACTGGTTGTTGCCAAGTACAGTACCTGCTTTACTCTTCTTGGGTTTTTGATCCTGGGCGTGATTATTTGTTTTAGGAAGCAATGACAGGTTTGGTTTATCCTCCGACATGTTGTGCACAAGACAACTGTTTCATTTTTTTTTGTGAAGAAAACTTCCTACGTTTAACGGGAACCACACATCTTGATAAGCTAACAGAAGAAGCTGCTTGAAGTTATGACTTGACGTTTCTGTCTTTATTGTCTCACAGGTTGGCTGCTAATAGTTATTATTAAAGGCATTAACTGAACTGTCACTTCAGTACAGGTCTGTCTTGTAAATGAATCCCTGACTTTCACTGAGACTAACCTGGATGAATAAAGTTTGGATGACTGAACTGTTGAGTTCAGTTAAAAAGCACCAATAAGTTTCTGATGGAGCTTTTTCCAAACTACAACTTCTTTAATAAACCGTACTTTGGGCTTGAGTGTCACAAAGCTGCTGGTCCTCCGTGTCCTTGGACCCTTCTGAGCAGGAGGACGCTCGTGAGGTCTGTAGCTCGTGACCTGAACTTTGCCCTGCACGTTTCTCAGAGAGCTCTGCTTTCAGACAGCAGCCTCACAATATCCTCAAACACACACCAAAGGTTCACACAGCGTGCCCATCCACAGGTTAACGTGTTCATGAAGCACTTAAAGTCACCTCCACCCATTCATCCTCACAGAAACAGTAAGCTGAGGCCGTTCAGGGCCATGGGACCAAACCAGCAGCCTGATTTGGTGGCAGTGACTTTATGCAGACGTGACCATCTCTAACAGATTTCATGAAATGTAAAAAGGAGAATTAGGTTGTGCTTCTTATTGTGGAAACCCTGAACATTGTGGCAAAAGGAGTATTCGTTTGCTCTCTGCCTTTAACAGCGCTCTCCACTTGTGAACCACCACCTTCACGAGTAACCTGAGCATCATGATCTGTGGTTTTAGTTTGGTTGTGGAACATGCTTTGTTTGCCCTCCTGCATTTCCTGTGTTTGGTTCTGTGATTCCTGTCTTTCTGTTCCTGCCCCGCCCACTCGCACCTGATCCTCGTCTGCACAGGTGTTCGTGATTCTAATTTGTTAGGTTGTTCTTCATATTTCCTTGGTTTGGTTTCTGTCTTTAGTTTGGCTTTGTATGCGGTTTGTGTCCATTCACCACGTGTTCTGTTTGTAGGTTCATGTGAGCATTTTGGCAGCACAATGGCTCTGTGGTTAGCACTGTTGCCTCACAACAAGAAGGTCCTGGGTTCGATCCCCCCATTGGACCTGGGGTCTTTATGTGTGGAGTTTGCATGTTCTCTCCATGCTGTATGGGTTTTCTCCAAGTACTCCAGTTTCCTCCCACAGACTAAAAACATGCGTGTTAGTCTGCCTTCAGACCTCCCTTGCAAAAGAGATCTGTGATCTTAATGGGGTTTGCCTGGTTAAATATAGGTTGATAAACAATAACAAATATGTTTTGTTCCAGTTAAAGAATGAATTTCTGTTAGCCTTTTACCGCGAAGTCCAGCCTGATCTGTCTGCATTTTGGTTTCAGTAACGCTGAACCAGGATAGAACCAGTCTGAATGGTGGCCAAAAAAATCTCAGGATATTACAGCTAAAGTAAACCAGTGTGAGTTTTGTAGGGAGACTCAAAATATACAGAGAAAGAAACCCTTAACTCATCCGAGATACCTGCCAGGACATGGCAAAATGTAGGCGTAAATCAGTATGAACCCAAGAAGAAGTGCTATCTGATGGTGTCAGCCCAAAATATTTAGAGCTTCTGCATTTACTTGGAGCTACTGGTGGCCAGGTCGTAGAAAAACAGAGCCACATTCCCAAAGTTTGGCATTCCAGAGGTGCTCAGTGATAATGGTCCTCAGCTCACCTCAGAAGAGTTCAGACAGTTTAATAAGAACTGCGATTTCATCGATGTAACACCTAGTCCACATTACCCCTCGAGTAATGGTCACGCTGAAAGAGCTGTGCCTAACTGAAAAAGGATCCCAGGGCAAGAAGATCCACTCTTATCACTTTTGATCTACAGAGCCACACCTTCATCTTTCACCAGTGTCAACCCAGTCGAGCTGCTGATGATTCGAAACATTTTCACAAATTTACCTACTTTGTCAGAAAATATAAATCCCGGCTGGCCTGAAAAGGAGAAAATTAAATGTGCAGATAAATCATGAAAACAGAGGCAGTCACATTCTTACGGCAGCAGAAATGTAGTGAGGGAGCCGCCCTTGTTCCATCCAGGAGAGTGATCTCGTGAAACTAGACAATGAGAAGAAATGGACTACACCGGGTATTTTACTAGGATTCACTCCACGATCTTACATAGTGGGTACAGCTCAGGGTGGACAGTATGGAAGGACCTTCGGAGAGCCAGCACAGAACCACACAATGGTCCAGACTGAGTCCATATAATCCAGAGGGATCAGATGAAAAAAGTCCAGGTGAGCTCTGGAGAAGACACTGGACCTCCAAGCAGCACCTCCCTGCTGGAGAGGCCTCATGGGCCGGCAAACAGCGTTCAGATTGACCGATGAGGCTGGAAGTAGTTCTGGTCCGGTTCTGGTCAGCTTTCTGTAGCCACTGAGCACCCAAGTTACTATGAAGGAGAAAACATTTTAGTCAAGTTCAGACTGGATCAAAACTTTCCCTCCATTTTGGCAGATAGCACATGGCCCAGTGTTGCCAGATCTCGCGATAGAAACAAGCAACCAGCTCTATGAAAAGAAGTCCAAAACAAGCCCAACTGGCAACCCAGGTTGAATTCCATTGTACATATTTTTAAAAACAAAACATCCTGACATCTGCGTGTGAGTGGAGCCCCCTAGTGGTTGGCCACAGTATGAGTGTCTGGGGTGCGTACCCACAGACGTATTTGTACATGTGCGCTTGTCGCCTCGCCAACTTGGGCGGGAGTGATAAACAAGAAACGGGGGCGTGGAAGGGACAAGCTACCGCCTACCACTCGTCTTTTGCTTTATTGTGCGGAGCTGGAACATAATCAAGTAGTTTCACTTGGAAAGAAAGTCACGCCCAAATAAACTTCACGTTCAAAACAAGCCCAAAAAAAAAACTGCGACTCACAAGATTTACAAGCAACTTTAGAAATAAACAAGCCCAAAGTCATTTATAATCTGCAGACTTGGGCAACTATGTTGGGAGCACTGTTGAATTCTGGGTGTGCACTGTTGCCTTGTGGGTAATGTAGTTCTTTTGGACTGGCGATATTGTGCAGGTTTATTGAAAGAAAACTGTAAAATGGCGGCGCCTGTCTGAATTATTATTTTTTTGTCATTAACATTTTTCCACCCACGTGCGTACATTGATATTACTGTAAGTCCAGAGTCGTGTGTTGTGTACTTTTTTGTTTTACAATATTATGGACTGTACGTCCACAAACTGTGATAGAACGAGTCCGTGAAAGTCGAACCGCAAAGTAGCCATGGACCGTATTAGTTACGAGTGGAGGAAGAATCTACGAACGTCTGAGGCTGTGAACTCTAAATCACTACTCAACTGTATAAAAATGTTTTTGTACAAAGTTCACACTCGTCATACTTTCTTTACTGAAATGATTCTTCCAGGCGGTGGAAGCGAACCTGTCCTGGGACATGAAACACCCTGAAACTTGAGCACAGCAGCAGATCTCAGTGATGAACCTAAACGTTAGTTTGCAGTTCGTGCATGATGTGTGCACCTGCATCATCACGCTCAGTGGTGCATGGCAACATGCTGTCTGTTTATCTGGAGCAGCTTGTGCAGGTGCCTCAGAGGCCAGGGGGTCAGGGGTCAGAGACTGAGGTGTCTGGAGTCCCTGCAGCTCCGTCCTCTGCTGCCTGTCCAGGCGGTGGGACACGAGCACAGCTACTAGAGCTGAGGTCGAGGGGGCAGCCACCTCCACTTCAGACTGGTGGAATGTCCAGACCTTTGTTCTTATCCTTTTTTTTAACCCTACAAATTTGTGACTGTGGAATTTATATTCATGCAGCCCTCAGTACCGTGCAAAAGTTTAAGACCATCCCTTATTTCTTTAGTTTGGTGTGTTTTTCTCTTTCTCCAAGGTACATGGGGTTAGTGGAACCTAATGACTTAAATAACTAGACTCTGTCATGGGACAGGAAGTGGTTTTAGAAAAAAAATCCTTATATGAAGAATATAGGTTTATTTATCATTTTATAGTGTTCTTTGCTAATTGGGGTCAGAAGGTCTTGATAACTCTAAAAAGAAAATTTCAGCTTTCAGTGATCAGCAGGTCTCTAAAAAAGATCATTGTCCTCATATGAAGATGCTGTGTCTCTGGAGCAGACAACATTTATTGTTATGTTCTAAGGTGTTTTGTTCAATAGTTCTTTCAAAGAACTATTGAAATAGCCTTTCAAAGTTTTATGTATGGATTTATTTGTTAACCTTTTTTTCCAAAAAGACAATCAAGAAAGAAAATGAAATAAAATAGGATAACGCAAACTAAAAAAAAAAAAAAGTTAATACAAATAATTATGCCCAAGTGACATGCAATTTTTTGCAATATTTATTGATTTATTTATTGATTTCTTTGGTAAATACATGGAAAAGACTGTCTGCATCTATTTGAGACAAAATGTTTCTAATTGCAATAAATTTAACTTGGTAAAAAAAAGGCAGTCCTGGTGAGATTACTCATGTAGTAGTTGAGGGACAGGCCTTGGTTAAAAAAAGAAAAACATACAAAAAAAGTTATTTAAAGTGGAAAGCTGCAAAGTTTCAAATTCAATTGTAATTTCAGGGTCAGTTTTAAATATTACAGAACTGTATTTTTAGATTGTAAGATGCAGATTGTCTGGTACCTTCCAAGAGAACCAGCTGACAGAAAAATCCTCTCAGACTCATCATTAAAAAAAAACTCTGATGCTCCTGGTCCTCAGGGTGTTTCCTGCCTTATCCTCCTTATTTCTTAATGTTTTTGTATTTTTGCTGCAGTCATCCTTTTGTTCTTGATTATTATGTCTATGTTGTTATTTTTTAATTGAAAGTCTTCATTCCATCCATATCCTTGGCTCCTTCTAAACAAAAGCCTGACAGTAATGCCAATCAAATAGAAATACCGTATGTAAAATATATAATGTAAAATAATTAATTGCACAATTGTGAACCTTCTCTGAATTGACGTCCTGAATAAATTGCTTAAGAACAGATTCTTGAGAAGTGCAATTATTTCCAAGCATTTAAACTTCGTCAGGAGCGCTGTTAGATCCATCGTTAGGAAGTGGAAGGAATATGAGACGTGTAAATCCACAGGAGCAGGCCATCCTCACACAAGTTGTGTGGAGAACCACCAAGACCTGAGTAGACCTGAGTGGAGTCGAAGCAAGTCATGGTGAGACTGGAAACTGGTCCAGTCTTGTCCAGCTGAGGCTGAGATCATTTCCAACACTCCAGGCCCCACTCAGGCAAAATAAAATGAAAAATAAAGATAAGTGAATACCATCACACACTATGGCTACTGGGTCTGTAACATCTGCACCATCATTAGATTCAGATATTCCTTGATTACTTGACCGGATGTAGAAAGAGGTTAGTACTTTTGCACTGGTAAGTTTTCAGTTAAACAAAAGTGCTGTGGTTCAAAATGGCAACCAAAAGTTGCTGATGCACAAGCATGGACAACATAAGTGAGTAGAGTGCAGAGACATGTTCATGTCCATCTTCATCTCTCCAAACTCTCCTGATGTGTTTTACGTTATCAGTTTTCTTTCCACACCTGGAAAAAGACAACATTGTTTTGCTCAGAAACAATTTTTCTGATAAAGCCAAGTAGAAAAGGAGATACATGTAATTACAGATGACTTTTTTTCATCTTTATAGCTTGAAGAAAAGCTGAAATGGGTGGTTGCCTTCTCATCAGCTGCCTGACCCATTCAAGGTCTCACCTGAGGCCATCTTGGACCAGTGACTGGCACGAGGGTCCACGAGCTGTGACCCGTTTCCTGCATAGGATGTTGCACGCCCGATCAGCCTCTAAAGTCCCAGAAGGGCAGTGCGACAGCTGCCACCCTTCAGGGTCAATCTGGTAAGGGACCGTCAACCGGTGATGGCGTTGATGCAACGATGCAACTTGATAAATATCATCTACGAGCTTGCAGTGCTAATATTTAATCTGGCCAAATTAAATACAATCTCATCCAATTTCCAAAGTAAACATTTTATTGAGTAGTTTGGCCTTGATACGGGCCGACTGTCACATTTCTCCTGGGACGTGGGTGAACCAAGGAAAAAGCTTCGTCTGTCGCACCAACTTCAGTGTCTCCACTTCATCATCCCAGTTTAACGTTTTCTGTCACCAGAGGTTCATCAACGGCCTAACGCCACGGTTTAGGTTTTCCTTGAGTTCCCTGTGGTTCTCTTCAGAGTAGATGTTGCTGCCATGTCAGTTTTAGTTTTTGAGCTAAAACCTCCTGAGCCCATGACAGAAATGTGCTTTAAGTAAATGAGTGCCATGTGTCGTCATCACCGCTCCCTCCCATACAATGATGAAATGAGATCTCTGCATTTAACCCAACACACCTGAGGTACACCCAGGTGGAGCAGCTATGTAAGCACCCGGGGAGCAGTTAGGGATTGGGTGTCTTCCTCAGAGACACCACGTCATGTGGGCATGGCGGAGAATCGAACCACAACTTTCTGGTCCCAAGTCGGCTGCCCTACCTCTACCCCGTCTCGGCCCCCACAGGTGCTTTACTGGTGATCACAAATTAAAAATCTACTGCAGTTATTTCAAGTGCTGCTCAGCTGATTCAGTAAAATGTGAGATAGCAGTCAGTCGCATGTTAGCTAAAACATTCAGTGGACTGCAGAGATTCAACCCCCACCCTGAGCACCCGTTCACAAAGTGCTGGGCTCGTAAAGCTAACCTTTCAGCGTGCCACAGTCACAGTAATAAATTCGTACCAGTTGTCGGTGGTAGTGCCAGATCACACTCAAACCTCCATCATCATTTGTTTCTCCATCCTCCTCCTTCCTCCGTTGATTGACACCTACATCCGCCCGGCCCTGGAGAGCAGCCAGCCGTTCTCTTGTGCTCCGGCTCTGCATGGTCAGTCATGGAGGTCCGCCCTCGGACCCTGGCTGCTGAGGCCAGACGGGGAACCGCTCTGCCCCTGTTGACACGTTGAGGAAGTCGAGCTGGCTGGTATTTGTCCTGTGCCAGCAGGGAAGGTGGAGGACACAAGGCCGAGACAAAAGGGTGCGAGGGACGGTCCTCAGAGCCTTTCACCATCCGACGGGGGCCGTCTAGACATCAGTGCTTCACAAGACAGGCCCGGCCTCTTTAATATGACTTTGAACATTTCTTGCCACATGTCCCCTCCCCCACACGGTTTAGGGTGGGAAAGAAAGGCTAGTTTGTCCTGTGGAGGGTGGGTGGACCCAGAAATTCACATCAGAACCTTGACCTTGCTGATCATCCTTGTTGCTCATTACTGATCGAAATGGGTGCTCTGACTTTACTCTTTTAAACTTCAAGCAAATTTAAGAAGTTTTGTTCTGGAAAACAGCAAATGTTCATTATTGGCTAATATGAAGTCCCAACCTGCATGTGCACGAACCTGTACAGCCCCTGCAGGATTTCAGTTTTTTGTAAAACGACCTTCAAATGAGACTTTTATAACAATCACATTTAAAGGGCAATCAACAAATGTGTTAACGTGCTGAATTAAACTATCATTTATATTGTCAATGTAAATATGGAAATTTACATGAATCAAAATGTGCACAGCCGTTAATTCCTGGGATTGCTCCTTCTGTTACGATATCTTTCCTAAAAATTGTTTTTGGAAGACGCAGTTTTTATGGGAGGAGAACGCACCGGTCCTGGAGAAACTGCAACACCAGGACGATGTGTGGAGTGGACGGAGCAAACCCTGTCCCAAAAATCAGTTTGCTCCATGGTCCCTGGGTGGGGGGCGTGCCAGATACAGACAAGAACAGACACGACACTTGATCTTACTCAAAACGAGAAGTGAAGGTTATGGTGGAGTTGTGGCGCAGAGGTTGGAGAAGGTGGGCATGTGATTGGAAGGTCGCCGGCTCAACTCCCCGGACCCAACACCCACACCTGCCTCCACCCTCATTTCTCCACTCTGGGCCCTTAACCCCCACCGTCTGCTCCCAAACAAGTGTCTCTTGAAAATGAGTCCTCGTAACTCAACGAGACGTATAAATAAATGTTAAAATAAAAAAACCTTCAGAGAGGCAGGGCGTCTGTTCTAGGCTCCAGCCCTCTCACTGGTCTTTTCTCATTATTTCCAAAATGCTCCACCAGCTGTTTCTTTTTTTTTTTGTACCTGTCACTTCTGTTGTCGTCAACACAGTATTGAAATTTCTCCCACAAAATTAAAAACTACTCAGTTTTTCTAAAGAAAATTTACATTTTCTTTGTTCAGACATCTAACATGAACAATTTGGAACAAAACACCAGTTTATGAAATGTACAAATCATTGCATTACATGCATTTACATTGTACACATTTTTTTTTTAACTGGGTCTGTCTGTAGATCCAGGATCAATCATTCTCAGCTGTGTCCACCACTAACCCCACCCTCAGCGTCCAGAGCCCTCATCACCTGACAATAAAAAGCTATTACATTCAGCACTTTGAAGCTCATTAATACCTAATTAGATTATAGATAGCAGTGCTGCTGTCCTTGTTATTGATGAAACAATGGAACAGACTCGGAGTGACACCAAAACGTATTGGGAGGCGTCACCCCGAGGTGACACCGACCCTGGTCCGCCTCACAGGGGTCACGACACCCAAGAGGACAGATTGAGGACTGGCTGCCAGGGGAATTGTGCTAACTAAAAGATACTTTCACATTCAAATGAGGAGGAGGGCTCCATCTGCTTAGAAAGCTGGTACAACAACCCATCAGCCCCTACGACAACTACAAGCACAGAGCTTCTCAATAAACCACCACTCTGAGAAACGTGAAGGAAACATGTCAAACCCCACACATCAGATACTAAGACTGCTGCGTTCATTCATCTGCTCACACACACTCACGTTCACTGCATTGTTTTTATGCTACTAGTGCTTAGTGTGTTCTTAGTTGATGCTTTCCTTAGTTCATATCTTAGATCTTATTACTGTTTTTCTTTACATTTTATACTTTTGTTGGATGTAACTAGGACCCTGTGTACATAATTTAATTCCACCACGTGTTCCACATGTGCTGGAATGACAATAAAGAACCCTTGACCTAAATGTATCTAATACATATATAAAGGTACCAGGTGACGTCTGGTTTGTAGCAGAAATCAATAAACGATCAAATGTGAAGAACGATGGAGAGAACCGGACTTGTCTTGTGTCTTGAAGATGTTTCACTGCTCCTCCGAGAAGCTCTTTCAGTTCTGGATGAGAGTTTGTAGTTCCAGGTTGAGGCTTTAGGACTGTTGCCATCATGTTACCAGGGATGGTAAGGTCACATGAGTCACTGCCCCGCCCCTCCAGGTCCTCGTCACTTGTTGAGTGCTTTACGAGACCAACATGTCAGCTGTTTGGGTCAAAAGTCGAAAAACACTCTCGTCTTGCATGCAGACAAAAACACGTTCTTCTGTATTTTTTTATTCTGGATTCCAGAGTGAGATTATCCTTAAACTCTATCATCATGTTTTTGTGTGGACACACTAAACACAACCTTTGAAAAACACTGATGTCATAGTCCCGCCTCCTGCCCAGCGTACAGCAATTACATGTCCTTTTTATTTTTTTTATGAAGCAGATGGAAGTTTCTGTAATGAGCAGACAAGGTTGATCAGGGTTGCCAGATAGGAAATGACAAAAGATGAGGTGTGCTTGGAGGATGTGTTCAGATTAGACGATGGGTTTTCACGTAAATAAAAACGAGTTTTCACAGTTCATGGAAATTCCAAAACGAACCTTTGTTTGAGCATTTTAATAACTATATGTTGCATATTACAAAGACTCTAGAACTATCATATGACAATGGTTTGTGTGGCAACAATGAGGCTGTTCAACGTTACAAATGTCTTGAACAAAAAAACAATATTAACAAATAAAAAGCCAAATATACCACGAAAAACACTGTTATGTATTGAAATATAGATATTATTATAAAACAAATGCTGCAGACAAAGGTCAGCTATACACACCAAGTATGCAATAAAAACCCTGTGGCAGCGAGAACAACTTAAAAAGAGTGACACCTGTGTGTACATCATCTAAAAAAGCTAAGTCTGGTCCTCTGGACATTCAAAAAACAAAACAAAACAAAGCAAAAAATTTTTTAGAAACGTTTCGTCTTCCGTCCGAAAGACTTCCTCAGTCTGAGCTGCTGTATTCAGCTCAGTCTTATAAATAGCAC
>JARVGQ010000309.1:1488959-1504247 GCA_031762355.1 Hypsolebias martinsi
TTCAGCTGTTAAAAACCAGTTTGAAAGCTGATGTTACACTGATCTTCAGCTGTTAAAAACCAGTTTGAAAGCTGATGTTACACAGTTATTCAGCTGTTAAAACACTGTAAAAAAAAGAGATGAAATTAAAAAAAAAATTAAACACATGCTCACCTTGCACTTTAATGTTGTGCAGATTCGCTCTGTCTTTGAAGCGCATGAACCACCCCCTCGACGCTGTGAATTCCTCAGCAGCTCCACTGCCCTCCCCCACCTGGGTGAATCAACATACAGTTGTAAAGATACAAACCACATTACCAAAAAGTTGGGACACTAAACAAATTGTGAATAAAAACTGCATGAAACTCACCTGAGCAGTCTGCGTGGATGTTCCCTCGCCGGCCTCGTTCGCAGTTTCGGCCTTGATTGAGGCAAACAGTTGTCGGGCCTTTTCTTGGATCACGGAGAGACCTACTGGAACATTCCTCTGGTTTTGATCCTCCAACCAAAGGACCAGAAGTCTCTCCATGCGCACAAGGTCCCCACTTCTATGTTTGGTGATGATCGTGGACTGCATGGGCGCAGATCCACGAACATTCTCCAAGATTCTCGCCTTGTCCGCGATTATTGTTCCGACCGTGGAACGTGCTAACCCTAGCTTTTCCCCGATCTCCCTCGCTTTTAAGCCCTTATCTGCCAATTTAATTATTTCCACCTTCGTCTCCATCGTAATTGCCTTCCTCTTCTTACCTCCCGCCGCACCATCCTTAGACTCGCTTGCTCTTTTCGGGGCCATTGTGTATTGCTAGCTAGCTCAAATGTTAGAAAAAAAAATCGCACTCGCTCTTGACCGTTCGCCAAACTCACCACGCGGCTGAGCTAGCGCCGTCCGTTTAAATACCTTTAGCATCCGTATCACTCCGCCTTTGTCTCTCAGAGTTACAGTTCACCCTACTGTAACTGGATACGGTACCTGTACATCCGCTGTGGACACTCCCACTACCTGACGACCCCTTCAGGGACAGCGGGAAATTTCCAGTGCCTCGGCCAAGTGCGTGAGTGCCGCCGTAATGACGTCGTCACTGACGCCGCCGCCGTAAGTGACGCATTTGCGCCGTAACTCGATTCCATTGTTTTCAACGGGGGCGGTGCCGTAAGTCCGAGTTGCCGTAACTCGGACTGCCGTAAGTCGAGGACTACCTGTATTTGCATTTTGAAGTAAACTCTTAGTCGTGTTCAAACAGCTGCGACGTCACCTTAGTTCAAAAAGATTTATTTGACAACAGGGGTTACAGATATTCAGATAACAACCATAATCATGTTGAAAATATATGCATATATTGGAGTATTAAACGAACGAACCTGATCTCTTGAGTTCTCCCAAAGAATGCTCAGGGGGTGTGTGTTATTTCTGGCTTTTATTGATGTTCAGATGGCTAGCTTTCCTGATTGGTTTAAGTTTATGAGTGGCAGTTCATTCAACCATTCCTTAGTGTAAAGTCTAGGTTACTATGGATACTGGTGTTTTAGCCTGCCCCTTCAAGGCCAGTGGCTGCATTCCAAAGTTACTGATAAGGAAGTTTTTATGACACTCACTTGTGTACCTCTGAAATCAGGTCTTTTGTTCATGTTTGCATAATGTGTTAGTATACTTTATTGGTATGAAATAATTATTGTGTTAAGATTGATACAATAATAATTAATCACTATTAATTATTACCTACCTTATGTGTATGTGTTCTAATCAACGTGTAATCAGTATTATAATTCTGTTGAAGTCATGTTACCCTGCCCCCACCTGCTGATATCTCTCTGCTTTGTTAAGGCAGCCAGCACATGGAGAGTTTTACTGAGCAGAATTTTACTTGATGACTAATTTACATTGTGAAGTGGAAAGTGTAATGTTTAGTAATGTGATCATGTACTCTTCTAATCTAAAGATAGGCCTTTATACGTAAAAATTAAGACGTGCTATTAAGTGCTCATCTAATCTACAATGAGGCCTGTACTGTATATGTAAAACTAACCACAACACCCCCATTCTGAATACCTTGATCAAACAGTGACATTTGTAACTCATATAAAAGACCTGTAAAAAAATCATACAATATTCATAAAAGGTATAAACAGTCATCAGATACTTCATTCCCTCTCTTGGTCTAGCAAAAATGATAGACCAACAAAACCCTGGATCCTACAGATATCTCGACTCGGCTAGCTGTAGGTGATCATGGCGTGCCGGTGAGGAGTCATCGCTGGCCTGTATCACGGTACACACTGCACCAGTCCCCTCCACATCCTTTGAGTAAATCATCCTGGAGACAACTGCCTTAGTGAATGGTGCAACACACCCACACAAATCAAAAAAGAACAAGAATCTCAATCAAAACACAAAACACAACAAGAAGCACTCCGAAGGGGGCCAAAAACTGCCACAACACCCGATCCCAGGAGCCACTCGTGAACCAAGACAGAAACCCCCCAGAACTAGGAGAAGGATCCCTCTCCTTCGCCTTCTGCAGCTCATTAAGTTGGTTCAAAGCGGCTGTCATCCTGCCCCTAGGGTCACTGCCAGCCTCATCAGTGATGTAGGTACAACAGGTGTCACTGCAGGCGATGGAACACACGCCCCCTCTAGAAGCAGTCAACAAAGCCAAAACCAACCTATGCTTAAAAACCATAATCCTAAGAGCAGTTAATTCTGCAGAACTCCCAACCAAAGCACGAACAGTAGCATTCAGGAAAATACCAAAACGATAATCAAAAGTCTCTACTCTCAAGAGGAGCGAACCTACACCTACCCAAGGAAAAAGAGAGAGCATGTTGTGAAGCATCGAGCTGGTGGCGATAAACACAGACAGGAATCCAGTCATCAATCTGAGAAGGTAGGCTAAGAGAGTAACATCTAGTTCTACACCGGTGAGGTTCTCTTGCATAACCCCTAGAGCTGTATTGAAGGAAACAGAAGGACAACTCACCTTCTATGGGCTTCACACTCTGAGGGAGATGCGCAACAAAAACTGGAAGCTTAGTACACACATCACATTCTGACTAATGTGCTCCTCACCAAAAACTGTGCATAACGGTACCAACTATTCATCAGAAAACTATGAGACAAATTCAACGTTAGCTGATCTACTCCATGAACTCAAGAACAGGCTGAGATGGAATGATCACTGCGTCTGACCCGTGGAGCATGAGCTCTGCAACGACAATGACCCAGGATAGACACAGCAATATTCGCACATAAAGATGACGAAGGTGAAGGTCACTACTACGACCCCCAGCATGAACGTGGTCTTCCACGGGTCCTGGAACAGAACCATCATGCAACACACAAAACCTGTAAATTGCAAAACACTTCAAACATATCTTTCTTTTCTTCTTTTTTTCTTTACACCACACAATTAAAACACTGTCAAAGACATGTAAACATCAAAGGAGTCCAAGCTCTGAGAACACAAACATTAAGAAAGGTTAAAAGTCCAAACACTCCTATAAGGATGATCTAAACCTGTAAAAGAACAAAACAGTAAACCTCTACACCAAACCCAAAAATCCTAAAGAGTTCAAAAACGATAAAATTTGGAATCAATTGAGCACCCAATTGAAATCATGGACCCTTACAAGTTGCTGTTTTTTCCTCCCAGATTGGTTCAAACAAAATAAAAACAACAAATACAACAGCCTAAATAACAGGTTCTCCCTCGTAGGCTCCTCTGGTAGTAAGCTGTGCCCCCCTGGACCACGGTTGGGTTGTTACTGCAGAGCAGAGACAGGGAATTCATTTTCATGTAATGTATCGGCCTGTGCAAGTGAGAGTCCTTGTTAATGCAAAAGGGTGCGTCACCAAATTCACCTATATGTACAATGTACTTGATCCTCCACCCAGCGGCGATGTGATTCCTCCGGCCTTGCGTTGATTCACCAATCGACTGGGTTTCTCCACAGGAGCACACTGGCTCAGATGAAACCAGGTAGACCCTTTCCCTCTGAGATGCACAGCGTACGACATGCGTTCCAGGACCTCTTATGGACCGGTCCACCCAGGTTCAGACCACTTCCTTTTCACCACTCTCAGAAAGACCTAGTTTGAAATTGGGCACTCTGGCTCCCCCTCCTGTGGAGGACTGGAATCCGCAATCTGATGAGAGAAATTGCACTTCTCCGTTCTTTCCCCGGGATCAGAGCAGTTGTTGAACCATGGAAACCGCCCTCTTCTGGCCATCACCTGCAATACAGAATCTGTAAACACAACAGCTACAAGCCTCCTACGCTGTATTGTCTAAGGGTCCAATACGCTATAAAATATTCCTTCCATACTCTAATGGTATTCTCACATTCTATTCATACATTACCCTTAATTGCCGTGAATATATAGAATATATATAGAATATATATAGAAATATAGAAGAAGCAAAGTTATTTTTCACAAAAATATGTGAGTACCAACATGCAGTGCAAACAAGTAAGCAGAAGAGTTAAGGTTTCAAGGTTTAGTGTTGAATAACTGGCACGAGTGTTGTTAGTTTTTCGTTTGGACGACAAATTTTGTCTGGCTTACCCACACCTGTCTGTGGGAAAAAAGAATGAAATAAACGCATGCGCAGAAAATACAATACATGTAAAGTGTAACACAACCTTAAAGAATATTAAATCATTGAAAGAGTTCACAAAACATAATTAACAGTAAAACCTGTGGTTAAATACCCTGTTCCTATAATCTTGATTATCCCCTTTAATTCAAATAAGTCAAGTCCAGTCAAGTCCAGTCAGATGTATTTAAAATACAAATCCACCACATTTCTTGCTAACTTTGAGTAAATCCACGTATGATCCTGTCGTCCAGGTAGGGGCGTCCCCCTTTGAACCTGAGAGGCTTCAGGAACCTGTACACATTTCAATGAAAGAAAGAGAAGTGCTTCTGTTAAAGATACATATATATACAGTATACAAGAGCAAAGAAAGACAACATTTTCTGTCAAACTGATATCTACAAAGGCAATGTTATATGTCTGCTTAGGTTTTCCCCCGCTTGTTCTAAAACAGTAAAGCTTGTTCTCTTTCATTCGAGGTTGCATAAGGCCTTTATGTATCCATCCACTTTTACCCTCCTCAGGGTTATGATAGGCAATGGGCTGTTTCCTTTTGTGAGTTGACAAGTCAAGTCTATTTTCTTTTTCTTTAAATAAGTTATTCTAACCTCCTCCCTCTATTGAAACAGCAGCTGTTTCACTTAATTTTGAAATAAAATAAAAAAATAAAATGGTGTAGTTTTCCTCCTACCATATTTCAGCTAAGCATAAGGCAAAAAATGATACAAGGTCTTACCTAATTTCCTTCCACCAATTAACACTTGAATAAATATCATCCCTTTTGTCAAACCAGAACTAACACAAAACTTCTTCAAAGGCAAAGGCAATCATGCATTTACTTCAGAAAATGTCAGTTAGCTCAATCCAAATCTGACCCATGGTACAGTTCACCTTTGTGAATGAGCGGTCGTGACTCATGTGACTAACCTGGGGCAGCTGTGGTACAGTGGTAGTGGCAGCTGACCCACGATTGGAAGGTTCGAATCCTGAGTTCCCACACCATGTGTCGTTGTGTCCCTGGGCAAGACACTCAACCCCGAGTTGCTCCCGGTGGGACTGGCTGGCGCCTTGCATGGCAGACTTCCGCCACCGGTGTATGAATGTGTGTATGAATGGGTGGATGGTTGGTACTTGTAAGCGCCTTGGGGCCCCTCATAGGGGGCTGGAAAGCGCTATACAAGTAAGCTCCATTTACCATTTACCATTTTAAGGTAGTCTTGAATGTTACTTCATAAGCCGAAGTTCAGCTGAGAGTTTTGGCATCCTGTTTGTGGCAAGAGCAGATTTTTACGTCTCAGATGCTCAAACAGTGACGGGGAACCGGAGCCACGTTCCTCCCACCACTCCTCCTACAGACTTATTAAAAACTCTTTGTTGCATCTTCCTCTCCTGCTGCTTCGTGTTGTTGGAGGGGGGAAAATAAGCTTTGAAAACATCGGCTCCTTGAAACTACAGACAATCTGCCACTCGTTGGAGGTGTGAAGGAGAAACGTTCTTGTTTTAAATCTCATGTTTTACAAACGTCCCTTCAGTTAGACTTAAATCTGATGTTTCCTGAAGCTTGAGATGCCGCGGGTCATCAGAACCACACCTCAGAGGGCGACCCCACTGTGACCCATAAATAAACACAAAAAGTACTTCTGGTCCTGAGCAACATGTCAAGAAGACCCTTCAGGGTCAACAGGACGCCTGCGGGAAGACCGAGCATGGCGGGACAACCTATTAGAACAAAGACCACGTTTTTAATTTGAACATGAAGCAACTCATGGGTCTTTTTTTTTTTGCTTTTGATGGGCCTTTGACGGGCGTTCATGGCTTTCCTATGAACAGACTTTAAAAGGATCTCCGACTGCACTAACTGACCTTAATTTGCTGTCATTTATCTATTCTAACAAAAGTTTTGGTTTTTGTTGTGAAAAGAAAACTTCAAACGTGATCATCTTGTGATTCTTGTGGAGTGTATACAGTACTCCATAAAGAAGTAGCTCTTTATGGACAAAAGAAAACAAGGAACTCCGTGTCCTTTGCCCGGATGTGGGTTACCAGGGCTCCACCCTGGAACCAGGCCTGGGGAAGGGGCTCATCGGTGAATGTCTGGTGACTAGGTCTCAACCCATGGGGCTCAGTCAGGCTTTGCCCGAAGGAGCAACATGGGTTTGCATTCCTGTGGGCCCACCACCTGCAGGAGAGGCCATATGACTCAGGTGCATGAATCCATGGGCAGTGGCCCAAGGTGGGGGCCTTGGCGCTCTGACCGTGGCCTACCAAAGCTGACTCTTGGGACATGGAATGTGACCTCTCTGGGGAGGAAGGAGCCTGAGCTTGTGTGTGAGGTTGAGAGGTACGGACTACATAGTTGGGCTCACCTTGATACACATCATAGACTCTGGAACTGATCTCCTTGAGAGGGGTTGGACCTTATTCCACTCTGGAGTTGCCCATGGTGAGAGGCGCAGAGCTGGTGTGGGTCTATTCTTAGCCCCTCGATTTGGTGCTTGAGTGTTGGAGTTTTCACTGATAGATGAGAAGGTAGCTTCCCTGCACCTTTGGGTGGGGGGATGGGCTGTGACTAATTTGTGCCTGTGTGCCAAATGGCAGCTAAGAGTATCCGGCCTTCTTGGAGTCCTTGGCGGGCGTGCTGGAAGGTGCGCCAGCTGGGGACTCCTTTATTCTGCTGGGGGACTTTAAAGCCCACATGGTTAATGACAGTGTGACCTGGAGGAGCATGATTGGGAGGAACGGCCTCTCTGATCTGAACTCGAGCGGTGTTGTATTTTGGGACTTAGGTGCTAGTCATAGTTTGTCCTTCACAAACACCGTGTTTGAACATAAAGGTGTCCAAAAGCGCACTTGGCACCAGGATGCCCTAGGTCATAGATGGATGATTGAATTTGTAGTTGTGTCATTTGATCTGCAGCCGTTTGTTTTGGACACTCAGGTGAAGAGAGGAACTAAGCTATCAACTGATCACCACCTGGCCATGAGTTGGATCGGATGGCGGGAGAAAATGTCGGATAGACCCGGTAGATCCAAACATGTACTTATGTTACATGTACAACATGTAGTTAGGATTTGCATGGAATGCCTGGCAGAGAACCTGTCAGAAAGATTTTCAACTCACACCTCCGGGAGAGCTTTTACTGCATCCCAGCTGACATGGGGACATTGAGTCAGAGTGGACCATGTTCCGTACGTTAGTTGTTGAAGTAGCTGCCTTGAGCTGTAGCCGTAAGGTTGTTGCTACTTCTCGCGGTGGCCATCCTTGAACTCGGTGGTGGACACCCCGAGTTAAGGAGGCTGTCAAGCAGCAAAAGCTTGGATGTGGGAGGAGTTTGGTGAGACCTTGGATAATGACTCTCGGTTGGCTCAAAGAAGATTCTGGCAAACCATCATGTGGCTGAAGGGAAAGAAGCACTTTGCTAACACTGCGTTCAGTGAAAGTGGGGTACTGTTGACCTCAATTGTAATGTTGTCAGGAGGTGGAAGGAACACTTCTCAGACTTTCTCAATCCAACCAGCACATCTTCCATGGAGGAATCTGAGTCGGGACACTTTGGGGATGGTCTGTCCATAACCGTGGCTAAGGTCACCAAGGTCACTCCGAGTTGGCAGGGTTCCGGGGGTGGATGAGATTTGCCCTGATTTCCTTAAGGCTCTGGATGTTGTAGGGCTGTCTTGATTGACATGCCTATCTGGGGCAGTGCTACTGGATTGGCAGACTGGCTGGTGGGTCCCCTCTTCCAAAAGGTAGACCGGAGGGTGTGCTACAATTACAGGGGCATCACTCTCCTTACCCTCCCTGGTAAGATCTATTACTTTTATGGACAGAATTTCTTGGTGCAGCTAGGGGGCAGAGGGTTTCCAATTTGGTGGCCTCAGGATTCCATCCCTGCTCTTTGCAGATGATGTGGTCCTGTTGGTGTCATCGTGCCGTGATCTTCAGCTCTCACTGGAGCAGTTCACAGCTGAGTGTGAAGCAGCTGAGATGAGAATCAGCTCCTACAAATCTGAGGCCATGGTCCTCAGTCAGAAAAGGGTGAGTTGCTCTCTTCAGGTTGAGATTCTGCCTCAAGTGGAGGAGTTCAAGTATCTCAGGGTTTTGTTCACGAGTGAGGGAAGAATGGAGCCTGAGCTTGACAGATGGATTGGTGCAGCATAAGCAGTATTGCGAACCCTGTGCCGGTCTGTTATGGTGAAGAGGGAGTTGAGCTATAAGGTAAAGCTCTCTGTTTACTGGTCAGTCTACGTTTGTACCCTCACCTATGATAAGGGTAGAAACATAGCAACACCAACCTTGTTTTACGGAACCCTGATTTATTGTTTTATAACACCACTTTCATGTTAACTGCATCTTTACTGTAGTTTATTGTTTATTATTGTCAGTACTGGAAATGTTCTGTCTGGAGCATGTATCTCTTGTAAATGAGTCCTTGTGGCTCAATGAAACTAACCTGTTAAAATAAAGGTTGAATAAATGAATGGTAGAGACTGAAAGAATGAGATCGTGGATCCAGGAGGTTGAAATGAGTTTCCTCTGCAGGGTAGCTGGACTCTCCCTCAGAGACAGGCTGAGAAGTTCATCAGGAGAGACTCGGAGTAGAACCACTGCTCCTCCACATTGAGAGGAGCCACTTGAGGTGGTTTGGGCATAAGGATGCTCCCTGAGTGCCTCCCTGTGGAGGTGCTTTGGGCATGTCCAACTGGTAGGAGACCCCGGGGAAGACCCAGGACACGCTGGAGAGACTACGTCTCTCAGTTGTCCTGGGAACACCTTGGAGTCCTCCCAGAAGAGCTGGAAGAGGCTGTGGAGAGAGATGTCTGGACCTTTCTGCTCAAGATGCTGCCTCGAGTCCTTCAGATCTATTAGAAGATGATGTATGGATGGATTATCATGTATGTTAACTATGTGTACATCTCAGTGGATATCAGTAAACTGTAGTGACCAAAGCTGAGGAAAAACAAATAAACATACAGGTATATTTCCGTCACAGTTGTGTGTGTTGGGTCATGATCATGTTGATGACCTACAACTGAGACCAAACTTTCTGACATTTGGAAGCACATTTTGCTCCAAAATGCCTGGATTGTGAAAAGTCCACAGCCTATACGATGGTTGTTGACCTCTCTAGGGTCTGCAAAACCCTTTGCAGTTTCCCATTAGCCCATTGTTGTACACACTCAGTGCTTTCATGTCTACGCACTATAAACAGCACTTTCATAGTTTCAGTCATACGCTGATAGTCATATCGGTAGGCAGTGGAGCCACAGTGTCTTACCTTAACCATCAGGCAAAGCCACCAAGTCTTGAAAGTCTTGAGATTTAAGTGTATCCTGCACAGCTTCAAGACTCTCTGTGCCAGATGCAGTAGCTCCAGAACAGAACTGAGCCCCCTCCATGCCGGTGCTACTACTGAAGGTACATTGAATCCAAAAAAATGTTAAAACCAAAACAACTGGACTTTATTTGTAACTGAAGACGTTTCACTTCTCATCCGAGGCGCTTTCTCAATTCAAAGAAACAAGGAGTGTGGGATTCAAGTTATAAACTGAGGTGAAGGTACCGTGCCCTTTTCTTTGCTGTTTTTTGAGTCTGTGAATATAAAACTAATAGGATTATTGCCCAAAAAGTTGTCCAGTAATGTCTCAACTGTCCAAAGGACATTTTCCCAGAAGCTTTGTGGCTTTTCAATGTGCATTTTGACAAATTTAAGTTTAACTTGTTTAAATGATTTGGTGTCCTCCTCAGTCGCCTTCCATCAAGTCTACTTGGTCTAAAACAGACCAGTGATGTGATTCAATTCAATTCATTTCAGATTATTTAAATAGCACCAAGTCACAACAGAAGTTATCTCAGGGCACTGAACAAATACATACATACAAATAAAAATTCAATTGGTAACATTATTTATCTAAGATGGGGTAGGGTAGCCAGCAGATTGTGTGTGACCTGACCCTGAGGAAACAGTGCCTGTTGACAAATACCACTGAATGACCCACACTAACAACACCTCTGTGCAAAGCTCCTCTCTTTTTTGGGCAATAATACAATGCCCCGCCCCCTTTTGGTAGATTTCATTTTGTCTGCCAATACATAAAACTGTTGAGATGTTTGCTAAGTGAAAAGTTTTAAATAAGACTATGGTATAGCTTTGGACTCTTACTTTGGTAACATGGACCATTTGAGAAACATACGAGCTGAGCCCAGAAACTAACCTTCTCCATCATTCTGTGTCTGTTCGATCCATTTTCAGAATATTTTTGTGCAGAGCTTTTAGTCTTTGAGGCATGGAGGGAAGCTGAATGTAAGTTTGGTTAGAGCTCTGGTTGAACAGCTGAACAACTCAAATTGTTTTGTGCTTTAAAGGATTCCCTGGGTTTTGAGGATTTCCAAGTGTTTCTTTGGGTTTCATGTATTTCTAAAGGGGGTTTTGGGCTTCTGAGGCTAATCCTCCTCATTTTAAAGAAGTAAACACAAACACACTCGTCCAACCTGATTGTTCAAGCTGAACGTTTTGTGAGAACCTCTGTCAAATAAGTAGTCACTACCAGTTCAGGTAAAAATGATTTATTTGGAAACACAATTTGAACGAACATGAACTGGACCCATTCCAGCCCTGCATTATCAGAAAGACCTGCAGAACTCTAATCTGAAGACGTCCCAGAGTTCTGAATGTGTGCAGCTCCATGTCTCCTCTGTCAGAACCATCCTACTGATCCAAACTCACAAACACAAGATTTTCTTCACAAACAGATTTAATAATTCAGCAGTGCTGATTTATAATAAAATGTAACAAAATTGAATAGCAATATATATCACAGCCCGGTTCTTGGTACATACTTATTACTCATAGGTATGTACGTAATACAGCCTGGTACTTCTCAGATACATATCCTTCATGTACCTAGTGCTTACCTGGTGCACAAGAAGTACATACCAGGTAAGTATGAGGTACATGCTGGGTACATAATGGTAAGTATCGAGCTCTATTATTTATTGCCTCCCATGTATCAAACCCAAGAGCATTTAAAACCAAATAAATAAGACTTTTTTTTTTTCCTTTGAAACGTAAAGAGTAAAATTTTATTTAATTTTTCCTGAGAGTCTCAGGACGATCAGAGACCTTGGTCCAGTCAAAATAATCATGAATAAAATAAAGATGGAGCTGTTCAAAACCAAACTGCAATTATTTCTCATTAACATCTGGTTTTATTGACAACTGTTCTTAGTTGCATTTGTTATAGACCAGATTATTTGTATGTGGCCGGCTGTGGATCTCGTTCAGAGAACTTTCAGCTCCTGGAAGACAAATCATCTCATTTAGATTTTCCAACAATGTGGTTTCAGCAGAGGGAACGTTAAAGAACCTAAAAATGACTCCAAAATCTGCACAGTTGCACATATAAAGTCCCTTTTCCACTCCTGAACGCTGCAGAAGTGTTCAGTACCATTCAGTGGATCAGTATTACTCAGTTGGTGTGTACAGTTCAGTTGGTACCACTCAGTGGATTTGAAACTGACTGAGTCCAGATCCTTCAGGTGTGTCCATGTCAGAGTCAACAGAGGGTCGACTGCTGAAGGTTCTGGCTGCTCTCACTATCTTTGGCTCAAGTCTCTCATTGTGTGTCAGAACCTGAAGCAGAACATGGTGAGGTAAGCAGGTGTCTGCAGCAGGGTGAGCGGCTCCTGGATGCTCTGAATTCTGTTGGACTGTTGCAAATCGACAGGTCCTGTTCCCATTAGAAATCTTTGGTTTGCTCTGTAAGCAGGTACCAGTCTGAGTGTCAGCAGGAGCTCAGAGACCCTGTCCTCCTAGATGAATAAAGCTGCATGGTATTCTGCCCGTTCAGATGGGCTCCTGCAAGTTAAACTGGTCACTCCTTGTCCTCCTGGATGGTAGTGGTAGGGTGGACCTCCATGGTTTGGCTACTCACTCACTGTCCTCGTTGATGGTGGAGTCGGGACTGGGCCCCTACCTGTGTGGTTTAGTTCCTTGCTTGTTGTTCTCCTTGACCTCCTGGATAGTGGTGGTAGACAAGTTCCTGGGCCCCTGACAGTTTGGTTCTTAACTTTCCGTTCTCCTCTTCCTGCTGGATGATAAATTTGGGGACTGGACCCCTGCCTGTTTGGCTCAGTTCTCACTCACTGTCCTCCTTGTCCTCCTGAATGGTGGTGGTGGAATGGTTGTACAGTCCCTGTGCCATCAACTGCAGTGCCAAGCCATTCTTAAAGCCACTGGCCTTCTTGATCTTGGCCCGCTTGTTCTGAAACCATATTTTGATCTGGGACTCGTTGAGGTTGAGCTCCTGGGCCAGTACCTGCCGCCGCTGCTCTGTGATGTACCGGTTCACCTGGAACTCTGTCTTGAGTCTCTGCAGCTGTTCAGCCGTGAAAGCCGTGCGCGGTCGCTTGTCCTCTTTGCTACTTTTCGATTTTTTCAGTTTCCGTGTCCGTGGGCCTGCAGTGGGGACAAAAGGACAGCAGAGTGGAAATGTGAATACACAGAGCATGCTCAGTAATCAGTTATCCAAGGTGCACTACGGCCATGAGGCTGTCTGTCAAGGTAGTGCTCCTTGAACCCTTGAAGAGTCATTGATCGTAAGCGAACAACTCGGACAGCTGCAGAGGCTAAAACCTTGTTCTTGGCAGGACATTTGTTTTGCTTCAAAATAATTCAGACAATCAGGCTCGTCAGGTGTGAGAAGCAATGCCTCCCTGTCTGCAGTGAGATGGTGTGATGCTGACCTTCACTGAAAATAATTCAGAAGTAAAAGGTTTAAGGCTTTCTTCAATGAGGCCGAGGTCAGGGACAGTTGTTCATGAGTCCATGCACAGCCCAGTCTGCACCAGCTGCAGATAACATCAGGTTCCTGGGGGGTTGACGTGACTGGCCTGTCCCAGACACCACATCTCCTCTCTGGTCATAAAGGCTCACCAGGGCCCAGACATCCCACAGAACTGTGCACATGCACATGTGTATCTGTAAACCCCCAATCATCTGAGGAAGCTTCATTGTTACGTTTTATCGTATCATTGTAATTGTAATCACTCCAGGTGTGGGTTGTGTAGGTTTAATTAGTCTCTTTCTATGTTTGGTCCTTGGTTTGCAGTGGCAGCGCTCCTTGTTATTCCTCCTCTGTGTCTCCTGCGTTCCTAGTTTTAGTTTGTAGAGATTTTTGACTTTTTGTTTAACCTTGTTAAATAAAATGTGTTTGTTTGTTTTACCTTCAAGTTCCTCATTTCCAGTCCCCATTTCCACCAACCTACTGACACTACCCACTTCAAGATCTTGTACCAAAAACATTAAGGTTCACTTCCGTTCCCTGATAATTCCAGTCCACAAAAAACTGCTCTAAGACGTCACATTCACCATTCGACCCCCCAAGTGATGGACGGGGGACATCAGCGTTGGTTTCTTTTATCAGCTGGCTTCATCTTATCCCCCTGCAGCAAAAAGTAATATTTATGACTTATATTTATCTATTTCAATTCAATCAGAGCCAAGTCACATCAGAAGTCTTCTCAGAACACTGAACAGAAACATTAATTATGGATTTATACGTAAAGTTAATAACATGAAGTATCTGAGGTTTAATTAGGTTCTGTGAGGTTCTCAATCTTCTGCTTAGTTTGTCTGGCACCATGCGACGTGTGAATTCTTGAAACTACACGTTGTACTTGAACGCACTATAAAGATGCTGAGCACAAAATGCATGAGTGCACGTTTAATCCACGCTGAAGGTCCAGTGGAGGAGTTGTTCAGTTGTAGAAACCAATGTTCTCATGTTCGCCTCACGTCCTCCTCGTTCCTCTTCGACTCACACAGAATGCAATGATGGAGGCTGGATTTAAAATCTGGCCTGTCTAACAGCAAACACACACACACACACACACACACACACTCTGTTGGAGCTCCGCTTGATGGAAACCCTGTCTGTGCGTCAGTTTCAGCAGGTTTGAACACAGGTAGGACGAGGGTGATGTGCACGCTGAGTGCATGTACTTCACAGCTGCTGATTCTTCTCTGACCCTGTCGTGTTTGACCTGTTGTCAACGACCTCTGCCCTCACTGAGAGGAGGGAAATGCAGAAGCTCTTTCAAAACTCTTCTCTGGAGTAAAAGCAGGTCACTGGAGCGTCTGAAGCAGAGCTGTTCAACAAACTGGTCAGGGCCAGAGTTACTGGGAGCAGCAGCTGGGGCCGGACATCCAGCTGTTAGTCATTCTGTAAATAAACCAACTATTACAAACATCTGTTACATTTTAAATGTGTTTGTTTTATTGTATTGAACCAGAAATGAAATAAACAGAATCCAGACACCCCACCCCAAAATAAATAAAATAAAATAATAAAAATAGTAATAATTTATGAACTCTTGGTGAGCCGGACTGAAGTCACCTGCGGGCTGCCAGATGAACAGTCCTGGTCTGAAGTGAACAAATAACAATAAATAAATAAAAGAAAGACTTCTCTATCTCATATGCAGTTTATGTAATATTTTTTATGAGTGTGTGCATGCGCTGGTGAAGATTGTCAGTCGTTCAGGACAAAGTTGATTCAATAAAGTTCAAGACAAAAACAACTGGAATGTATGTGTAACAGAAGACGTTTTGACTGTGTACACACACACACAAACACACACACATATATATGTGTGTGTGTGTGTGTGTGTGTACAAAGTATATATGCACATATATATACTTTGTACACACACACA
>JARVGQ010000309.1:1653494-1666436 GCA_031762355.1 Hypsolebias martinsi
GGTGTTTTGTTCAAACCATGAATTCAAGGATCTTTATTGTCATTCACATCACATGTGGTACATGAGGTGGAACAAAACTTTGTACACAGGCTCTCATTTACATCCAACAAAAACACAAACTGTAAAGAAAAACATTAGTAAGATCCGAGTCATGAACTAAGAATATACTACAATCACTAAACTAAGAATACACTAAGCACTAATGGTAAAAAAACAACAGCAGCACGAACATGAGTCTGTGTGAGCAGATGAGGACTGGTGAACACAGCAACATGAAACAACGCTACGACTCTCAGCTACTACCACTCCAAATTTCAGCTTGGCGTCTGAACAAGACTGACTTGTAGCCATTGTGTCGGCTGATGTCGATTATCTCTGGCAGCCATTTATGAATTTAAATCATTTTAGATGTTCATCCGAAGATTGTTTCCAGACAGTTCTGGTCCAATCAGTCCAACTGTTCAAGAAATATTTTGCTAACACAGAGACAAAGTTCAGTCAAAGTAACTAACCAGCAAGTAAAAAAAGTATTAGTAATAGCAGAGTAGTGAAATAGTACTAGTAGGTGTATAATAGTAGTATAATAGTTTTACTAGTAGTATAATAGCAGTATACGTAATAGTGCTAGTAGTACTACTAGCACAAATGTAGTATAATAGTACTGCTAGTAGTTTAACAGTAATATATTAGTACTACTAATTGTATAATAGTAGAATAATAGTACTTGTAGTAGTATAATAGTGCTATTAGTACTGCTAGTAGTATAATAGTACTACTAGTAGTTTAATAGTAATATAGTAGTACTACTAGTAGTATAATAGTAGTATAATACTACTAGTATTACTATTGGTAGTAAAATAGTACTACTGGTAGTTTAATAGTAATATAATAGTACTACTAGTACTATAATAGTAGAATAATAGTACTTGTAGCATTATAATACTGTAGTAGGACAGTAGTAGTAGTACAATAGCAGGATAATAGTACTACTAGTAGTATAATAGTAGAATAATAGTACTACTAGTACTAGTATAATAGTAGTATAATTCTACTACTAGTAGTATAACAATAGTATAATAGTACTACAAATAGTTTAATAATAGTATAACAGTACTAGTAGTAGTTTAATAGTAGTATAATGATAGTATAATAATAGTATAATAGTACTCGGGAGTACTGATTAGTTGCTAATTTTCTAATGAGGATTTCTTGACCTCGTTCGAAAGAGGATCCTCAAACCAGACGGCGATATCAGGATTTCCCTCTGCTGTTGGAAGGAGCTTCAATGGCGTGCAGAGAAAGCAGCTAAAATTTAGCTCTGTTCCGCTCAAAACCATCATTAGCTGTTAGCGCTGCTCAGGAAAATGCTTCAGAACATTCATCATCATCATCATCATCATCAACTTTATTTATAAAGCGCTTTAACACAGCCACAGCTGAAACAAAGTGCAGAGCATCAGCTACAAACAAGAGAAAAGAAAGCATAAAACAATATTTATATAATATATTGTCTTTCACTGGGCCTGTAGACAAAACGTTCATCATCAAACTTAGAGAAAATCCTACTGTCATGAAGATACATTTTAGCTGGTTTCATCACACCACTCCATTAGTCACCGTTTAGCATTAAGTTATGACTGAATATGGAATATGGCTACATTAGTTGGCTGTGGCAGCCATCTTGACTTGAGTTGTCCCCAAAAGGTTAGTCGAACAAAAATTCCAAATTATTTGTAGAAACCCAACTGAACGCTGGACGAGCTCGACACATAGGCTGCTGGACTGAACCGTTGCATTACTGTTGGTACTATTCACCTCTTCGACAGAAAAAACATCTCAGCTCGTCCTGACAGCAACAAATAAGTCAGCCGATGTGTCGTAACCCCCTCGTTATCAGAACCAGCTTATATTAGGCCTCACATCTCCATGGCTTGAAGACAACAGTCCTGTCTTATCTCCTTGTTATTAATGGCCCCGACTATCACACACTTTATAAACCTGATAAAAATTAATCCCCAAGACTGATAGACGTGTTGGTGTGCGTCACTCACAGACCATCATGTGGTCCTCAAAGATCTCAACAAAAACATCACAGCCATGTGACATGGTTCCTCACATACAAGCCCAGGAATTAGTCTGTTCCTCTCATACAAGCCCAGGAATTAGTCTGTTCCTCTCATACAAGCCCAGGAATTAGTCTGTTCCTCACATTCAAGCCCAGGAATTAGTCTGCTCCAAATGTTTGAGTTTTCATTGTGTGGAGACTGAGTCAACATTTATATATTTTTCTTGTCTATAGTTTTTATTTTGGAGTCTACCGTTTAGTAATTTGAAGTGTTCAGGTGTCAAAACGTTCAGCTCATTCAGCTGATTTGAGCTTTGATAATTTAAACTATTTTACTCTTTAAAAAATAAACTTTTCTTTGTTTTAATTTGTTGATTAGGTTGAAATTACCTGTGATATTTACTTGTAGCTAATTTTAGCTTTCAGCTTTTCAGTTTTTGTTTTGCTTTTTATGTTTTAATTTTAGGTTTTAGCTATTTTTCACTAGTTTTAGAAACAATTTGGCAAATTTTAGCACATAGTGCAGTTCTGCTAGTTTTAGATTTTAGTTACTATTATTCTTATCTCAGTCTTTTACTATTTTTTCTAATCTTGCCCTTTAGCTATTGTTTTACTGTTTTTAGATATCATTTAGCTAATTTCAGGTTTTAGCTATTGTTTTGCTAATTTTAGTTACAATTTAGCAAATTTTAGCATGTAGTGCGGTTATGCTAGTTTTAGATTTTAGCTGCTATTTTCTTTATCTCAGCCTTTTACTAGTTTTCTAATATTTATAGCAATTATTTTATTGATTTTAGCTATCATTTAGCAAATTTTAGGTTTTAGCTATTGTTTCACTAGTTTTAGCTACCATTTTTCTAATTTTAACATAACCCTTAGTGCAGTTCTGCTAGATTTAGATTTTAGCTATATTATCTTTATCTCAGCCTTTTACTACAGTTTTTCTAATCTTGTCTTTTAGCTTTTGTTTTTTTTTAATGATTTTAGCTATCATTTAGCTAATTTTAGCATATAGTTACATGTTGTTTTTATTTATTGTTGTGCTTATCTCAGCCTTTAACTACAGTTTTGATGGTTTTATGTTTTAGCTATTTAAAGAGTTACACTGAAGTTTGGCGAAGTTTAGCTGTTACTTACTATTTAGCTATTTTTAGCTATTGTTTTAAAGATTGTAGTCACAGTTTTGCAGAGTTTAAATTTTAGCTCAGTTTTTCTAACTTTATTTTTACCTATTGTTTGACTTCTCTTAGCTACAGTTTGGCTAGATTTAGCTTTTAACTACTGTTTTGCATTTTAATTTTTTTAGCTATTTTTTTTCACTGGTTTTAACCACAATTTTACTAGCTTTAAGGTGACAGTCATTATAATTTATGATTTTAGCTACTGTCGTCCTTATCTCATACTTTAACTGCAATTTTGGTAAGCTCATATTTTAGCTATTGTTCAAAGTAGCTAATGTTTAGCTAATTTGGCATGTAGTTCTTCCTCTGCTGCCTTTCATTTTATAGGTATTTATGTTTTGTATTTTTTAATCTTGTATATGTATTGTTTTTTAACTGATATGAAATGAATGACATAAACAAACAAACAAACAAACAATATTTGTTTTAGCTTTTAGCTACAATTTTGAAAAAAAAAAGTAACTTCTGTCTGACTGATTTTAGTTACTGTTTACTATGTTTAGGTTTTATGTACAGTTGATCCTCTCTCTGCTCTGTTAGCTATTGTTTCACTGGTTTTAGCTACAGTTTGGCTAACTTTTAGCTACTGGTTTGCTAATTTTATGTTTTGGCTACTGTTGTCCTTAGCCTTTAACTACAGTTTAGACAATTTAACTTTTAACAATGCTTTAGCTTATGTTAGCTTTGACGTTTCTAATTTTAGCTTTTGTCCATTAACTCACTTTAGCTTGTTGAGTTTCAGCTTCTTTAATAAAGTTCAGCTGTCCTTCAGCTGATTATCCTCCATCATCTGCTGCTGTAGTGGGTGGAGCTAAAGAGATCAGGTTTAGTTGTCATGGAGACCAAATACACTAAAGCTACCAACCCATTCATTTCTGTTGAATAAACGTCTCACGGGTTCTGTTTCACGCTGTGGAACGGCTGGACGCGGTCCCTGTCTCCAGGGACTGTTTGGTGGAAGACAGGGGACACCCTGGACATGTCTCCAGTCCATCACAGGGACACACAGAGACAAACGAGACCACCGTTCAGACCTGGGGACAGTTCAGTTCCTTATAACAGGCGTTTGTGGTCAGTGGGAGGAAACAAGAACTCCACACAGGGAGGCTGGGAAGCGAACCTGCAACCTTCTCTCCGTGAGGCGATGGCACCAACCACTGCACCACCAGTGTGTTATTGATGTTTCCTGTATTCAGGACAGATTTTTAATCAGTTTATGATCAACACTTTGGTTTGTAATTTTTTTTGTTAACATTTAAGCTCACGGATAGTTTTTAACTGTTTCGCGGGAATTAAGACTCATTTTAAATTAAATTAAACACCAGAGTCAGCGGGTCGTTTAAAGCAGCTATGTGTGCCGCGACTGCTGTAGGACCGCTCAGGTTGTGGTTTTTGTCTGGACTCGGTCCCAGGACTGAGTCCAGGAGACTTCTGGGGGGACATTTCATGATTTTAGCTTCACTCTTCTGCACGGACGCTCGCTGAGACGTCTGCAGTTCCACTCAAACCTGGAGTCAGATGATTCTCAGGTTGAACTTTGACCCTGGTGTCCCTCAGGGTCCATGTTAAAGGGGTAGTGCCGCCATTTTTAAGGGATGTTCTGCCTGAAATCGTTAGTAGCTTAAGTAAATTTTAAAGGGTCTGGAGGAAGAGGCTAAAGCTAGGCTAAAGGCTAAAGGCTAGGCTAAAGGCTACCCCCCAAACCTTGACATGCCGAATGAATAAAAAATTTAAAAGATATTTAGAACAAAACACTCATTCCTTTGTGTTCGTGTCCCCGTCAGACTCGTTCTCTCTGGCTGGATCTCCTCTGGGGGTGTGGAGGAGGATGGAGCGAGGAGGGGACAACCTTGTCCCGCAGGGCAGCCCGGAGCGCAGGGGAGGCAGTCCTGACCTCGGAGGTCTCCCTCCTCCAGGGAAGAAGGGTCGGCTGGAGCTCAACGGGAGCCCAACGGGGCCACGCCTGCGCCACAATGGAGCGCCCCCGCGGCCCCTCGGAGGTAAGGCCCACAAATCTCCTGCTCTTTTATCAAAACACCTAAAACACGATTGTATGGGGAGGCGCTCTGGAGGTTTTGGATTGTGCCTCCTCACCGGCTCCTCCTGCAGACCAGACTTCTGGCAGGGTCGGGGTTGGCTCCGGGCGCCGTGGTGTGGAAACTCTGCTGGGGGGACGTCGAGCTGTTAATCTATAAGTCAGGAGGGAACTGTTTAACAAGCTGCCCAAATAAAGCAGATTGCTCCATATAAACAAGATTTATACAAGTCACTCTGGATTATTGATCCCTGCATTCATTGTGACACGTGCGCGTTCAGTTAGTCCATCTGTGTGTGTGTGTGTGTGTGTGTGTGTGTGCTGCCTCACCGCTTACAGAAACGTCCTCCTCTTCCCTTTAACAACCTGGAAGTTGTCAGGAAGCGTTGTGTTGTGAACGCTCGTCCTTTGGTTTGAGACGTTCGGTCAGACAGTTTGGTCCAGGAGGGTTTCTGTAACAGCTGCAGCTTCACCCAGATGTTAGGACCAACGAGAACAGAGACCCAGAAGGAGCGGACAGGTTCATTTACACGTGACGTCAGATCTAATGTTATTGCTGATCTTCCTTACAATGAAGGTCGGGGTCAGACGTGGGGGGGCTGCAGGTGAAGGACGTGTACGTCTGGACGATGGCAGGCGTTAGGCAAGTGGCAGGAAAGTGCGCAGGCAGCTGAGGAGGCACAGAGGAACTCGAGGTCCACAGAGGAGGATTCAGGAACCAGGAGGACATCAAGAGTATCTCACTGGAGGCACAGACAGAAACACAATGATTTTAGACTCAAGTAAAAGACAAGACTACTGCTGGCAGGTACTGCTCCAGGGCTGGCTGGACGTCCTCTGCAGCCGCTGATGCTCCTCATGCTCATCAAGTGGATGATCCACAGGTGCAGCTGATCTGTCTTCTGATTGGTTAATTGTCCTGTCAGTTATCAAACTCATACTGATGAGTCTCAGACTGGGTTCAGCCTTCTCCTCTGACAGTGAAGTCCTGACCAGTGAGCGCTCCTTTCTCTTCTGCCTGGAGACACCCCACCATACACACACACACACACACACACACACACAGCTGATTGGATAACTGGATTTTCATGAATAAAAAAAATCTTACTCAACTTTATAAAGTTTTTCTTTTTTTTTTTTTACAAAATTAAGAGAAATTTGCAAAAATATTCAAGAAAAGTTAAAAAATTATTTAAAAAAACTTTCAAAAATAACATTTCATACATGCTGAATTCCTAGGCCTTCTCTGAAGGCGTTGAAGGACTGAGCGTCTCCACTGTGACTGCTAGAACCTCCTGCAGCTGCAGAACCCTCAGTGATGTTTGCATCAGTTTCTCTTATGGTTGTGGAGGAATACTCAGCCCATTTTTCTTTCCATTGTTTCTTCAGTTCATTGAACTCTGAAGATCTCACCACAGCGTTTCAGTCAGGCTGAGGTTCTGGACTCTGACTGGACCGTTGCAGCACCTTGGTTCTGTTAGCTGCTGTGTTTAGGATCATTGTCCTGTTGGACTGTTTGTCTCAAGCTGCAGCTGCTGGACAAACCCACTGATCCTTGGCTCGTATGTATTCAGAGGAGTTCCTGGTCCATTCAGTGACTGCAAGGAACACAAACCATCAGCCCTCCACCCCCATGCTCACAGCTGGGAGGAGCTGTCAGGTGTTTGCTGCTGTGCATTATGGGTAGTTTCTATTTTGGTCTTATGTGTCCAAAAGACGTTGTCCTAGAAGTATGCTGGTGAAGATTCTCAGTCATCCAGGACATGATAAAATCAAAAAAGGTTCAATACAGAAACAACTGGACTTTATTTATTTATCCTAGAAGTCTTGTGGTTCTGGCAGATGAAACTTGCCAACCTGAAGTCATGATGCCATGTTGTTTTTAGAGTGAAGAGGCCATGACCTTTGACCTTTAACCATCTAACTGAGGCTTGTAGCGTCTCTCTGAGCACTGCACTGTCTTACCTTCTGGGTGAATTTGCTGCCACCCTTGGTAAGAATGTCACCTGTTTGAAACATTTTTCCATTTGTGAATATTTTTTCACTTTGTAGAATGATTGACGTTAAATAGTTTGGAAATGACCTTTGACCCTCCCCAGATGCTTTTCTGAGGTCATTGCTGAGGTCTGTCCATCTTGGCGTTGTGTTAACACTCACCAGTGTAGTGGAATCTGTGTTTTTGTAGACTTGTGGTTAGATTTAAATCATTTTGGAACAGTTTTAGTTCTATTATAGCCTGGTACATAAAACCCTATAAGTGAAAAAAGGACGGTGTTCACACACGGGTCTCTGCTGAGTCAGCTGCTGCGTTCAGGATAAACTCTGCAGAAGCTGCTGAAGGGGCGGCTACACGGACGAGGATGGGTTTTTATTCAAACATGTATTCTGTCTTTCTGTTGAGCTAAATTACCGTTGACACTCTTAACGACGCGGTGCATCCCACATTTAGCCACTGGACGTGTTCGTCTTCAAACCCATTCAGGATGGGAACAGACAGCGTCTTCATGACCACTACAGAAAACTGAAATAAACACTGTATTTATATGTTGTGTCACAAAAGAAGAAAACGTACAAAATAAGTATCAAAGCTGTCAAGTTTAGTCCAAACTCTGGAAAAATAAATAGAATGATTTGTTTTATTGTTGTGAAATAAAACCCACAAGAAATCTGACTCCAACAGGGAGGGCATGTGAAAGCGTGTGTCGATCAGTTTATCTGGTTTATTTTATACAAGCATAATGTTAACATTTAGGTGGGAATATTTCCTCACATGATGGGATTTACTTTAATAAGACAACACTTGTTTTGCAGTTTTAGTAAAGCTTGTGAAGAGAAATGATTCTGTAGGTTTAAAGGATGAAGTAAATCAACATAAAGAGAGTTATTAAAGGACTATTATCCCTTCAAGGAATGCAGCTCAGCGGCTGCCTTTCATTACAAAGTTTTAGCCTGAGATCATCTTGTTATCTTTTTCTGTTATGGTTGGTTATTTATTTTCATTTTTATTTTATAGATTTATTCATTTTAAAATACAATACAAAACAATCCCATAAACGATAAGATACAAAATTATTATTATTATTGTAATTTTAAAAAATGTTTTAGGTCATTTGTTTTCCTATTCTGCCTCCCTTTCTTGTGGTGTACCCCAGAGCTCTATTCTTGGTCCTCTCCTTTTTTTGACCTTGTATAAGCTGTCACTTGGACCAGTTATAGTGAAACACCACTTCTCTTTTCACTGCTATGCAGATGACTTACAGATTTATTTCGACCTTTATTTACACAGCTTAATCCCACTGAGCCTCGAGGACTCGTTTACAAGAGAGACCTGATTTCAACAAAGAATGATGACAACAATGGACAATTATAAAAGAGACATACAGATTTTTTAAAACAAATTAAAATAAGATGGCAAAAAAGTAGCTAAAACAGCTAGATTATAAGTCGAATGTAGAAAACTAAAAACAGGAACTTTTAGTTGTCCATGAAGCCTAGAAGTAGTGACCTTCAAACTTATTTTACTGACTGTATTGCTGACATTAAACAGTGATTTCACCAAACATTCTGTTTTTAAATGAAAGAAGGACTGAGTGTATTTTTTTCTGGTGATGATGCTCCTTGTATCTTTGGCGCTCTGACATCAGAGTTCAGACCAACTAAAATTTGGAGTTTGACAAGGTTAGTTGGCTGTGGCAGCCATTTTGAATTAGTTTGTAAGTTGTCTCATTAAGCCAATCAGTTGTAGATGTACACCCAATGATTATTTCCTGAACATTCTTTACTTGTTGTATTTCCTGTTTATTCACTCTGTGCCATTTATCATTCAACTTTATTCAGCTTTCTCTGTTACTCAATTCAATTCAGTTCAGTTCAGTTTATTTACATAACTCCAAATCACAACGAAGTCGTCTCAGGGCACTGAACAGAAACATTCACATATAATTACAAAACCACTTAGTAAAAGTTTTCTATCAAAAGAAGCAGCAGATTGTGTTGAATCTTCATTTTGTCACAGTGTCCCATCCTGAGCAAGCACAAAGAGACAGTGGAAAGAAAAAAACTCCCTTTAACAGGAAGAAACCTCCAGAAGAAGTAAAGACAGCAGCAGAGAGAGGACATGTGGTCAGTTTGTCCCCCAGCAGTCTAAGCTTATAGCAGCAGAACTAAGGGATATCTCAGGAAACCCAAGCCAACCCTAACTAAAGGATTTATCCAAAAGGAAAGTCTTGATCCCAGTCTTCAAACTGGACAATGTGTCAGCCTCATGGACAGAAACTGGAAGTTGGTTCCAAAAAAATATAAAAATAAAATCTATCAGATAAATATGATTTAAACCAATTCAGAGCAGTTCATATACTTTGTATATATAAGTAGCTAGGATTATTCCAGGTAGCCTGCCACTCTCCCCTGTACCGTCGTCAATCAACTCAGGTGTCTCCACTTTCCAAGTGTCCAGTGTATTCAGATGTTGTCTCACTACTCACCAACAATGGCCTTCACGCCACATGCTCCGGCCCACCACTGTTTATTCTCCTTGTACCCCATGAACACTGGAAGTGATGCTGTCGCTTCAGCATTTTTTGGATTTGCTAAATAAAGTACTGTATCTTGCAGCTTCTGGTGCTGGTCTGCAGTCTGCGTCCAAAAGCATCCAACCAACTGTGACAGGATCAAGTGGACTCAGATCAAATATGAGCTGTCCTTCTATATCCAGTTCTCATAAAAACGCTTGATAAGAAATCTTGGACCCACAAATAGAGTTAAGCGCAGAAAAAACATTATCGCCACCTCCACCTCCACCTTTGTGTTAGCTGCAGGTGATAATGTAAAGCAGGAGTAAACCTGTAGATGGAGGCAGACTGGAGGACCAGCTGAGCTTTTAATAATGACATGATGCATTCAAAGACAGGAGACCAGACATGTCTCCTCCATTGCTGCATTACGAGCACCCCCCCCCCCTTCCACACACACACACACACACAACAGATACAGTTAGCAGGATCAGAGGTTTGAGGGAGCACCCCATCATTCAGGGCAGATCAGCCTGTGAGTGGGACACCAAGAGAGAAGACAGAGCGGCACTGCTGCTGGGGGGGCTCTGTGTTGACAGTTATATTTCTCTGTGGGGGAAACTCACTTACTTGAATTGGCACGAGGCTGCAGGGTGTAATTCACTCCAGGAGAGCCCAGAGGACTGAGAGATTAATGAGGAGGAAATAGAAATATTGGAATTGACTGATTAAAACAACGGCTGGCAGGGGGCTAATGCTGAGCGAGTGCTCGTGGTGTGTACGGGCTGAGGACGGGGGGTGGGGGGGGGACTTGTGTGGCAGCCATATGGTAAAAGACAAAGCTGTGCCCCGTTTTATTAGAGCTGGGACGCTGCCTAATGCTCCACGTCCATCACTTCTTCAGGACCGTCGTTGGACAGGTGGCCCAAAACCAAAGAACCTTCCAGGATCGTCGCTGGTGGACGTGACTGGATAAACGTGAAGAACTAGATTGTTGCTGAATGTAGACACGAAAAGGAGAAACAGTGAGTTTCTTCAATATTTTATGATTTAGTTTTTAGTTTTAAAAAGTGCAAGTTACCACATGAGCTCATTCTGGTGTCAAGTCCAAAACTCCCCAGAACGGAACCCCTGCACGTTTAGACGTGAGCTCTTCAGGCTGCAGGTTTCTGAACAGATCCACATCTGGTGAGAGAAAAAACAACTTGTTTGAATGAATCAACTCGTTCTTTCAAACAAGCCCCTCGAACAAAATGAGAAATTTTATTTATTTTTTAAAATTTATAATCTTTATTCATTTCAAATTCCAATTTAATAAACACAAAAAACAAAAACTATTTACACTTTCACGTAAATAAAAACTCAAACAGTAAATTAAATGAAAAGAAGCAGAAGAAGATAAAATCTTATTATGTCTGCCGCTTTTTTAACAGAACCAACTCAAGCAATCAATTTAAACAACAGTAATCCACAAAAGAATAGTACACAATAAATAACTCATCACACTTTACCATTCATAAGTTTTGATACAAAAACAATTTAAATATATTTTTCCAGAAACCTAATTTTATTCAATTTTTTAAACAAAATCAATGTATTTGCAACATTAATATGCATGAACACAAAGCTTCTCAGCATCCTTCGAACAGTATCAGTCAGGATCTGCGTATTTGAGTTTGTTAGTCCTGTATTTGTCCTGCCACGCCCAGTCGCACCTGCTCCAGGTGGTCACAGATGCAGCCAGTCTTCCCATCAGCCCCATTCCATAAAAACCTTGTTTCTCCTCACTCCAGCTGAGCGTTGTCGGTTTTTCGTGCCTCGTCGTGCATTGTCTTCAGCGTTATAATTTTTTAAAACTTCAATTCAGTTCAGTTTATTTAAAAAGCACCAAATCACAACAGAAGTGATCTCAGGGAACTGAACAGAAACATTCATGTAAAAATAAAAAAATAAAACAATTATGAAAGTTCTCCATCTGAGGAAGCAGCAGATTGTGTTGAATCTTCACTTCGTCACAGTCTCACAAAATGAACACGCACAAAGGAGACAGTGGAAAGAAAAACTCCATTTTACAACTTTGTTTTTCTTAGAATAAAGTTTAGTTGAATTCTGTTTGAACTCTTCTTTGGTTTGTTTTCTTGGGTCCAACAAACTCCTGAAGCCCCGACAGAACCTGTCAATATGTTCGGTTCGCTGTATTCTGTGCACCCAGAGTAAATTGTGAGTGTGCGAAGAGCTCTGCCTTCTGCCAGCATGTAACATTTTAACAACCTGATAAATGTCTAAAACACTACGGTCAGGGTCTGGAAACATCACTTTTCTGTTTCCTGTTTCAGAAGTGCGTTTCTCTTTTTTTAAACATGAAGCCAAGCATCTTGTGGTTTCATGTTTTTACAGTCGCCTGAACAAAAAGAAGAACCCAACACTAAACCTAACCTGTAAAAGTGCACACATTTCTGTCCCAGGATTACCCAGCAGCCCCTGCACCTGTCTCCCATGTTCAAGTACAACAGGTAACTTCAGCAACGTGAACTAAAATGGATCAGAAACCCACATAAGTCACTGTTTCTCTAAATTTTCATAATGAGACCAAATCACAACTTTAACAGAATAAACTTAACCTTCATTTTTTTAGAGCAACTTCAGTTAGTGTAAACCTAAATGGGATATTTACCCTTTGTCTTTTTTATATTAAACTACAAATTCAGTGTAGATTTGTGAATTTACAGGTTGCAACTGAATGCATCACAGGCTTTCACAAGTAAATAAAAGTCTAGTAAGGCCTTCTTGAAGGCTCTGAGTCCCATCGTTTGGCCCCACATCCACACTGTGACTGATTAATTTAAACAAGCTCATCCTGCAGAGACTCTGAGCTCGGCCTTCTCTCCTCACAGTGAAGTCCTGACCAGTGAGAGAGAAGCTTCAAACAGCTTTTTACCTGGGAACACACATTTAAAAGAATCTGTTTGGAAATCTGCATTTTCATGAATTAAAAATATTTCTGTCTCAACTGCAAAGTAGTTGAAACAAATTAGAGAATTTAGCAACAAATAAAAAACTACTGTATATTGAAAGTTTAATCCATCCATCCATCCATCCATCCATCCATCCATCCATCCATCCATCCATCCATCCATCCATCCATCCATC
>JARVGQ010000309.1:1861925-1872159 GCA_031762355.1 Hypsolebias martinsi
TGTTGACACTGTGAAATTTTGAATCAACATATTTTTCCTTTAAAATGTTACATTTACTCAGATTAAACTTTTGATCTCATCTATGTTCTGTTACGAATAAAATATTGACATTTGCCATCTCCACATCATTGCTTTCAGTTTTATTCACAATTTGTTTAGTGTCCCAACTTTTTTGGAATCCGGTTTGTAATATAATTACATTTAAATTAAATTACACTTTAATTAAATAATAATAATTACATTTAAATTAAGGTACAATTTAATTAAATAATAATAATTACATTTAAATTAAATTACACTTTAATTAAATAAAAAGTTACATTTAAATTAAATTACACGTTTCTCTTGAGTTTAAAAATAATAATTAATTTTATTGACAAAAACTGTTCAAACATAAAACATCTGTAAATGTTAAATATAGTCAACGTTTAGTTTATTGAAAACTGTTTGAAACATTTATTTAAAATAAAATAAAGCTTTATAATATAAATGTCTCATTGGACAAAGTTCAGCCACGAGTTTTAGAAAATAAAAATAAAAATAACCGAAGAGTTCGATTCAGACACAAAAACAACTTTTATTTATTTTGACCTCAAATTAAAAAGATTCAAAGTTCAGATCAGAACTGGAGACGAGGGACAACTTGTCTCCATGTCCCAGTCTGTGGATCCAACATGGCCGCCCAGCTCTCTGTGTCCACACGGTATGTGGACGGACGTGTTTGTCCACAGAGCCGTGTGTGTTCGTCCTGCTGGGCCGGGTCAGAACAGAACCCACGGGCCTGACAGAGGTATGCAGGGAGTGGGCTCCGAACGCCACGCGGGCCCTGGACTCCAACAGAGTCCTGGGTTTGTTCCACGGGACGGACAATGAGGGACGTGTCGGAGACACGTGGGACACAAACACGGGAGACATCCTGGGACAGACGCAGGAATGTCAGCCTTGACCAGAACTCCCACTGAGAGACAGCTGATCTTCGGCTGAGGAGGAGAAAGAACGTCTCTGTCCCACAAGAGCAGCTGAAGCTGAAGATCTGTTTCCAGACAACCTTCATTTCTTCAGACGAGTCACGATGAGCTTCAGACGAACACATGGAGGACATGGAGTCTTCTTTTGTCCATGTGGACAGCAGCTGCAGGTTTCAGTCCAGCTTCTTTCTTCGTCCTCTCAGTCCATGATGATGTAGAACTGTCTTCCCGGTGGACAGGGACATTGAGGGACAGGGACAGTGGTGTTCCAGCAGGATCCAGTTCGTGGTGGTCTGCAGTCTTGGTGGTTCCTGAACATCAGAACCAGTTTCCCTCCATCTGAGAGGGACAGACGAGTGTCCAACGAGTCAAACAAATCAGCTGCTGTCAATCATGATCACAAAGAGGAAGTTAACAGGAAGTCCTCTTCAAATTAAAAGCCTTTCCAGAACTTTCAGCTCCACAGCTTTAGGTGAATGTATGTTTACATTTGACCCAGTGTGGACCAGAGAAGATCATAAAACACTCAAGACGTTTTTTTAATGAGTCCACTCGAACGATTCAAGCAATAAAACTCAAAATAATCCCTGAAGATTATGTAAAATATTCTGACACAAGAAAAGTTATTAAAAATAAAAGGTCCAACTTCTTCAGATTGACTTAGGATGATCTTAAAATGTCCCCGTGTGTCCCCCACGAGCAGCCGTTGTTTATTTTAGTCAAAATAAAAACTTTGATTAAAGTTTTGATGAGCTCCAAACATCAGCGTGATGCATTCACTGAACCTCAGAAATATGAAGTTCTAACTCGTTCTTACTCATCAAACTAGAAGTGTCTTAGTGGTGAGACCATTGTATGGTCTGGAGACAGACATGGACAAAGAGACAGGAGACAGAGACATGGACAAAATAAGACAGACATGGACAAAAAGACAGAGATATGGATGAAAAGACAGGAGACGGAGACACTGACGAAAGACAGGAGACAGAGACACGGACAAAGACACAGGAAACCGAGACACGGACAAAAAGACAGGAGACAGAGACATGTCCAGAGCAGGGACAGTGTGTATATTGGTAGAAGGATGTTAGAAATGCAGCTGCAGGAAAAAGACAAAGAGGAGACATATGGATGCAGATAGAGAGGACATGGAGGTAGTTGGAGTGAGGACAGAGGATGCAGAGGACAGAGGGAGCCGGAGGAGAAGGACTCTCTGTGGAGACCCTGAAGTGGGAACAGCTGAAAAAATACTGTTATTTTTTACATTTACTGTTGGGTGTTTTATGGGCAGTTGGCTTGTACACGTGTTTAAAATGTTAAAAATAGCCGACAGTGATGCAGATCAATGGAATAAAACATCTTGCTCTGGTTTGGCAGCTTCACTGAAACACAGCTAAAGAATCTTTTGTTTATACAAGTTTGTCACTTCGTCTGAAATGTCTAAATGCCCCTGGCTGAGGTCTGAGAGCCAACAAGTCAAAGTCCAGAAGAGCCTCTTACAGCACTATAATACAGAAGTCCCCAAAGTCCTGCGCTGTCCTCATTAGTACTCCGTCGTCTCCATCTTGTTTGTTTAGGATCTGGTTCTCCAGGGTAATGAAAGAGGAAGTAGTGTCACCGTTGTGTATTGCTCTTCTTGCTCCTGCCCCACATCTGTGACATCCTTCAAGTCATTAGGGATTAGGGCTCTTACGGCATTAGCTGGGCTTTGGTGAGCTCAGTCAACTGTTCCCACATGGAAACATCTCATGTATTGGCATAATTACTTATCAAAGCAGATGTTGGACCCTGACAGATGTGCCAGCAATGATCCCTGAAGCAGACGGACTCCAAAACAGCACAAACATTTTGTTTGCTTCAAGATGGACAATCCGTGGATTAAAAAAAGAAGAAGATAATCAGAGTTTCTACAGCAGCAACTAGTGTTACAGTAGATCTGGTCGGGTGTCCTAAAAATGAAGCAACATCTCGTCAGTTCTTTTGTTGTCAGAGTCTCACCTCCTCTGAGCAAAAACTGAATAAACCTGCTAGTAACCAGTGGGGAGTGGAGCTACAGTGTTTCCCCAGCATTATCCAACGAGTAACTGCCGTAAAGGCCACGGCCTGTAAAAAACAATACACACAAACATGTTCATACGTGACCAGAACACCGAAACGCCATCATCAGGATTACAACGACAACAACAAGGTTTTGGTTGCCTGCATGCGCTCAGCTGGTTTATATCTGGAACCACACTGTGAGGTAACTGCACTGTGATAAATATAACGAATGCCTGATCTACTTGCAGGGCGCGCCCCGGACTCTGTCTGTCAACGGACAAAACAGCACGCGCAGTTCATCGTACGCGCTTGCCTCAATGAGTACGCAACGTCAGGCATTTCTACCTGAACGCACAACACACTGGGAGGAGTGGATGCAAATAGATTAATTTAGCGTGCACAATGTGATTTATCAAACGAAACAAACTGAAGCGGCTGATTTCGTCTTTGAACAGCGCGTCTGACAGGCAGGTGTAAACAGCTGTAACGATGGCGGCAGCTGCTGTGGCGACGACGAGGTATTGGACACATACACACACAACTTGTCTGTTTAGAATACAGAGACGTTAAAATCAACTCACACACATTCCTAACACATCCACTGGTCCTGAGCAGAGAGAGGTTTTAGACACAGACACAGTTTACTGGTAATCTGGTTTTATAAAACGGATTAAAGCCCTGTCAGCTCAGGGCAGATCCTCATGACTGGTTTTCATTTGTGTTCTTTATGTGCATTTGTCCTGAAAATCTGACCATGCAAGGAAGTACCGGTTAAAATCTTCTCCTGACATCAAGCGTAGTTCTTTGTAAGTAAGACAAGCGAGAACGTTTCCCCTCCAGGTCTGGAGGAGTTCTTGCCTCAGGTGGAGGAGGTAAAGTATCTGGTTGTCTTGTTCCTGACTCAATGTAGCAGGAGATGGATAGACAGATGGAGCCTCATCCACAGTAATGGGGATGGTGCTTCGGTCGGTCATGGTGAAGGAAGTGTTGAATCAAGTCATGAGGTTTGGATCATGACTGAAAGGATGAGTTCCTGGGGGGTTCGGAGGCGTGCTCAGCATAAAGCTGCTCCTCCTTCACATCCAGAGGAGTCTGCTGAGGCGGGTCACCTGATCAGGGTGCCACCTCCATGTGGAGGGTTTCATGGCATGTCCCACTAGAAAGAGACCACGGGGCCGACCCAGAACTCTGGAGGGATTGTAGATTCTCTCTGGCCTGGAATGCCTTGGGGTCCCCCAGGAGGAGCTGGAGAGTCTCTCTGGGGAGAGTGAGGTCTGGATTTCCCTTTTGAACCTGCTGCCTCTGCTACCTGACTGCAGATGACTTGTTCATTCAACCTTTACTTCTACAGGTTAATCCCACTGAGCCTCGGGACCTCATTTACAAGAGAGACCTGGAAAGTTATGGAAGATGGAGCTGAAGCTTTTCTAAGTGTCTCTGTGTGGACAGGACACACAGAGCTTTTCAAAAAAGATAACATGGCACATTAGTTTAACGCAGGCTTACGATGTCTTTGTACACAAGAAACACACGTTTTCGCCACCTAGTGGCGTGGAGTGGAACGTCCACTCAGTCTAACTTCATGTTCATGACATCGTCTGATCCCTGTCTGATAAAACCTGTGTGTCTGTGTCGTTGGCGTTGCAACATTTATATGTGAAGGGGGGAGACAAGCGGAGTGTGCTCTATTCACACAAGGAGAGCTGTTGGTCAGGTTACTTCTTGATGTTCTCTAAAACAGTTAATGAATCAAGTGTAGGTAATTGAAGATGTTTAACAACCCGTCAAAACACACTAGAATGCAAGAAATGGCATCTACTTCATTCAAAGATATCTGGGGACGGACCCCCCCCCACCACACACACACACACACACACACACACACACACACACACACACACACACACATTACAAATGCTCCTGACGCCAGTGGTCTGTGTGCACGTATGCAACGTGCTTTCATTCCCCGTCAATCGTTAATCCCTCACGCCTGTCACAGAGTGTGTATCTGCCTCACGGTCTGTTAAGCTGTGAGCTTATTGAAGAGGGTTTGCAATGGGGAAACAGTGATATCAACCTGAGCCTAACATGTTTAATTTGATTAAGATTAACGTCTCTGTTAATCCCTCTTCAACTGTAATGAAACAGCATCTGGCAGCACTTGGAGCTCCGCTGACCGAGGCTCGAATTGCAGGAACATGAATGAGAGACAAAGCGCCTGAATGAGAACAGACGCGCTGCCAGTTACAGATTCTTAATCTGTACCGGTGAATCTTTAATGATCTGTTTGTGCACAAGGCGGCACGGTGGCACGGTTAGCTTTGTTGATCAGGTCACGAGTCACGGGTTTGAAACTCAGCTGGGGCCCTGTATGTGTGGAGTTTGCTTGTTCTCCGGGTACTCGGGTTTCCTCCCTCAGTCCAAAGACGTGCTGCTGGGTTAACTGGTGCCTCTACATTAACCCTGGGTGTGACCGGTAGTGTTTGTGGTATGGGCAACACGCTCCCAGGTCTGTTGTGCACCAAACAAGATTTGTGTCGTTGCTTTGTACATGCAGTAAATGTGAAAAATGGAGACTCCCTTGTTGTTGTAGAAATGTCCCAAAGGTTGTGGAAGATGGAAGTTCATCTCTGACAGAGACGAGTGGTCAGGAGAGGAAGAGCTGCAACTTTCATCACAAAAAAAAAGAATTAAAAAGTAAACTAAAGCAAAGATTACCAATAGTTTTAGATTAAAAGTTATTTCTTATCTTTTCTTCCTGTTTCACATCAAAATCTGTTTATTTTCTGACAGGATGGAGTGTGGCAGGGGTGTCAAACCCACTCACAAAAGGGGCCAAAATTAAAACCTTTTTCAAACTAAGAGCCAATTTCAGAATCTACATCACATCTTTTCTTAGTCACAGGTTCCTCAACAACTTGGTCTCATTTGATGTTCTCTGTTGTGCTTTCAACATCATAATCAAAGATTACTGAAAAAAATTAAAGAGATAGAAATATTTTACGTTTCACATATCATCTTGGGGGCCAGATAAGATGTCAACGAGGGCCACATTTGGCCCCCGAACCTTGAGTTTGACACATATGGAGTATGGTAATATTTCAGTATGGAGTTATATTTGTGCAATAAGCTGATGAGTACACACATTTTAATTTGAGCAGACCATAACGGGTCCTTTGTGCTCAACACCCTGGAGTTACCTCTGTGCATGGTCCCACTGCTCCTCCTCTTCACTATTTTAAATATCAATAAAGACATATCTCCCTGTCATCATCCCAAATTAAAGATATCTGCAGTCACTTTATCAAACATAGATATACAAATTTACAATATCTACAGTTCCAGATTCACTAATACAAAATAAAAAGTAAGTTATCACAGAATATTTCATATGAATAGGTATAATTTTATAGTCAGATTGGATATGTTTTACAACCATCTCTAATTTATCTCTGTCAAAATGATCTTTTTTGATATCCAGACTGGCCTTCTTCCTATTTACTGGGAACAGAAGAAGGGGCTCGTCCACGGCGCCACAGAACCAGCACTGATGTGTCTGCATGGCCGTTCATCTCCATGTGGTCCAGCGATGGACTGCTGACCTGTCCAACATGTCCCCCCATCCTCTCATCCAACGGCTGCAGGAACCAGGGTCCTCGTGCATGAAGTGTGCACACGTAAAAATGAGGCATACACCGTTTTCCACACAAAAATTCACATGCATTGATATTTATCGATCTCAGCAGAGACAGGATGAGCAAGTAATCCATCCCCATGTCTCCAACAACAGGAGTGGGTGAAAGCGAGCCTGAGGTTGTGCAGAAAACACCTTTATCAAGAATAACCCCAGATTTATCAGTTATTTTGGGACTGCCTGTCAGAGGCAGCACCTTTTATTATCCACCAAAGGGTTTCGTAACTTTATATCTTAGTCTTCAGTCAACTTTAATGAGGCTTGAAACGCAACGTGTCCTCCTACAAGTGTTACATCAAAACGACCGGCTCGGCGCCGTGATGTGTGCCGTTACTTTTATTGGGATTTCGAGTTACCATGGTGACGTAGTTTTCAAACAAAAATGCCATTTTTCTCATAAGAAACGCCTGAAAGAACACGTGTCGCACTAACCGCCGCTGTGATTTTTGTTCTATGATCACGAGAGTCCAGGCAGGATGAAGCGGGTGGAGAGAAGCTTCAGAAGTGATGGGTGACCAAAGAGAAAACGTCTCCAAGACACCGTGAGACCAGCTATGTTGTGTTGTTTGGAGACATACATGGACACAAAGACAGGCAGCTGAGCTGCCGGTGGATTGGAATGTCAAGACGCTCAAACACAACTAGACAACAGTGCAGCGAGGAGGCCCGGGCCTGCACATGATCCATTCAATCTAATGAACAGCTGGTTCTGGGTGGTACCAGAACGAGGGGCTTCTTGGTAAGTTGATTTATTTATTGTCCTAATATGAATCCCCTGATCCACGTTAAGGATGTGCATCCCAACCATCATCGTGTCTTCACAGCATCATTTCTAGTTGGTTGTTCTAGATGTGTTTGTGCATACTCCTGTATTTTATTTAAATGTACGCAACTTTAATTTGAAAATCTGCACAAGTCTTGTGCACGAGGCCTCAGCTCCCTCTGAAGAGATCAACCCAGGATGAGGGGATGGACAGACTCAAAGCATCGCTTCGTTACAAAGACATGAGTTAACAGATATAAAAGACAACAGGCCAAGTTGAAAGAGAATGGAAGAAAGTGTCACCATTCTCCTGCACCATCTCCACTCACCGGAGGTTTCACTCCAAAGCTCAGCAAACACGATTATTTTCTTTTTATCAAACTAAACGAGGAGGAAGTTATTTCTGGCATCAAGGGTCAGATGTTGCATGCCACTGGAGCATTTCCAAGACCTGATAGACATGAATCTTGATCTGCCGAGTCATGAAAACAAAAGAACAGCTGCAGTGAAATAAAAACTGGTTTACAGATCATGGCCTCCAGCCCCAGGTTAACGCTCAACCAGAAATCCTCTTCCAAATGTAAATGAAGAAGGTTTCAAAAAGGTGTTGAATAAACTGCTATCCAGCCTCTGTCATCAAACACGATGAGACAAACTTTACGACAGATCACAACAAAAAGCCAAACAGCACTGAAGATAAACTGACGATGATCATGCAACAAAGATTTCTTAAAAGAATACGTCTCCCGTCACCACTGGCACTTGGAGAATTTTGTGAAACTGGATTTAAAAAGATTTTATGCAGCATTTCTGATCAGGGACAACTACAATTCAACAAGCTCCTCATGTAAATATTTTATTTTAAGCTTATCCTGATCACTTTTTTTAAAAACACTGTTGTGTTAAGTTATTGTGTAAAAAGTTTTGTTAAAAATCCTCACTCCAACCACCTCCATGTCCTCACTAACTGTGTCCATATGTGCACGTGCTCATGCAACAGCACAGAAATATCTGTTGTGAATGACCCTCACCAAATTTTAACTCAATTTCTGTGAAACTGACCGAACTGTATTTATTTTTGTGTTTCCTTGTCGCAGTCGCTGTGGTGGCTCATCTCCAAACGTAATTCAATGCAGATGTTCATCCAGTCAATGTTTCCTTAAAGTTTCACCAAAATCCTTCCAGGGATTCATGAAAACACATGCGTTCGTCTGGACCTAGGATGAGGCTGGTTTGTTCAAAAGAGTGAATACAAACAGCATCTGCTTTCCACCACTGCTAATGTTGTTCAGCTGCTAAAAAAAACTGACTGCAGACGTTTGTGATGAATATGCACAACTTCACACTGATGCCAGGCCATGCCAGGCCATGCCAGGCACTGAAACCTCCAAATGAAACCTGGATTATAAAGCTTCAGCTTCAGAGAAAACAAGAGTTGCTGTGAACACAATTGGATGAAATTCTGCAGAAGTTCCACAATTTAAATGTTAACGTTGTAAACTGGACCTCAGACTTTCTGCTATGGAAGTGTCTGAGCCCATAAAACAGTGTTACCTGGTAACTTGATGTTATCTCCTGCTCTGAATACACATATTTTTTATCAAAGGGTAAAACTAACCTGTCTCACAGCGTCTAAACTTTTTCAGATGTGGGGCAAAACTTTTAAGATGAAAAAACTAGCAAGCCACAGACAATTTGAATTTACGGTAACTGAAAAATAAAAAGTACATTGTTTTTGTGTATGTAGCTATATACTGTATATCTATACGTGTATAAATATACAGTATATATATTTTGTGTGTGATTTATTGGGTCTATTGTTTTATTTATTTATTATTATTATTTATTTTTAATCTATTCTCTAAAACATAATGAAGGAGTTGTTGGTTGAGGTCAGTAAAACTTTGTGGTGCTTTGTACCATGAAAAGAAAAAAAGGGATTATTTTTGCCAAAGGTTAGTATTGTACTTAATATTTTTGAAAAAAAATAATAATAATTTTTTTATCTGTTTGCCGTTAAACATAAAAATTAAAATCTTTTTTTTAAGTTTTACCATTCAGTTTCCAGGAGGGCTACATCTGCATGAACTGCTTAAACGTGCAGGCCAGAACTATCTTTATTAAAATGAGTAGAAATGAGTAGAAAATAACTTGTACTTTACATTTTACACACTTTACACTTTGGACACCGCTGGTTTAAAGCCAGCGCATGTTCCCTGTTAGTGGGTGAACAATCCAACGCTTGGTGAATTCTGCTTCATGATTAGAAGAAGACAAAGAAAAAATATTTTTTTAATTGAGAAGAAAATAAATATTCATCCAAAGATTTCAATCGTAAAGGACAGCAGGCTGTAGCTTATTGATGGAAAGTAAAGAATTAAATTATTCCAACATGAAAAGATTAAGGCCATGATAAGAACCAGACAGGAATATTAAAAGTGTTGGGTATGAATCAGAGACCTGCTGCTGTTTGTCAGGATCCAAAGATTTTAACACCACAATGGAGAGGTTCTTTATTTAACGCTGACATCACCTCATACTGTGCAAATCACTTAAATAATCATTTACTGTACGTTTCTTACAGAACGCTCTCTCAGGTATTAACGATTTCAACCTGACATTAACCGTTTACTGGGCGTCTCATCAAAACCAGACATCCTAAGCAAGAGCGCTGCGAGGTCAGTCCTGAAGGGGTTAATCTCATTGAGCCTCGAGGACTCATTTACAAGAGAGACCTGGCTACAAACTAAGAATGATGACAACAGCAAC
>JARVGQ010000309.1:1889989-1904383 GCA_031762355.1 Hypsolebias martinsi
CTCAAAGTAAGAAATTAATATTTTTTATTTATCAATAAAATGTATTTTATTCATCAAAATGTACAGTACTGTACATGCATGTGTTTTTTGAACATTACGTAGGGTACTGTGTTAGGATAGGCGGAGTGCTACAGTACCATACATGTGCGTGTATAAGTGGCGGCTTGTGTGATCTTTGGTTTACGTTCAAATCGGGTTACGTTCAATGCGTAGGTACGGAACTCGAACGTAAACCGAGGACTACCTGTAGCTCACATGATGAAAAAGTCTGGGCACCTGTGGTCTGCACGGTCTTGACTAGATCTTGGGTGTACAGTGGGTAAGCAGTGGGATCCAAAATATAAACCATAAACATTAAAGTTCAGGCTCAATAACCCAGGTTAAAAAAAAAAAAGAAACAGTTCAGTCAGGTCATCTGGACGGTTTATTTTGTTGAAACGTTTTGTCGTTCAGCCAAAGGACTTCATCAGTCCAAGGAGCCACAACAAACTCAGTCCCACAAGCAGCACACTCACATAGTGGACCAACCAGTTTGATGTTTGGAACCATTTTGGCCATGGCTGCCTCAGCAGAGTCGACGGGGGAGAGGGTGGACTCCAGAAACATCTTATCACCATCAAACTGGTTGGCTCACTATGTGATTGTGCTGCTTGTGGGACTGAGTTTGTTGTGGCTCCTCGGACTGATGAAGGACGAAACGTTTCAACAAAAAATAAACCTTCCAGAGGACATGACTGAACTTTATTGGATAAACCATAAGGCTTGATATGTCCACAATTGGTTTTGGTTGTCAAAATTGAATTGGCCATGTTGGCTTTATACTGTGATTGTTTGATCGTGACACACGTGACAACAGCTCACTCATTTGGTCACAAACACTCACAGAAAGTCGGCTATTTAAAAAAATCTGCCTTTTTTTCTCACGTTTGTTTCTCCAACTAGTCTACAAAGCCCAATGCGTTCGTTCTTACTGTCAGAGTGAAGCACTGACGGAGGATTTAAAACTTGCTGTCATCCAGACACCTAATCTAAATGATGATGGCCGAGGTCGTCACGCAACATAAATTCATGCTGCTGGATTAAAAAGAAATGCCAGAAAAATCTGAGACCGCAATAGAAAAAAATGTGTTGTTACTCATTTAATAGTTGCAAACCATCTTATTCGTTATCATAATTTTAATACTAACACTGTGATGAGCATTTCAACTAAAACCAAAACAGAAATGTATTTTTGTATTAGATATGGCAAATGTTCAAGTGCGAGTCATGGTGCCACAAGCTGAACATTTGTTTCTTTTTACAATGAGTCTTTTACCATAACTCGTGGACTTAGTGGCAGTCTGCCAGAGGACATGGAGGACTCGTGAGTCCTGATTCAGTGCGAGGATTACCCCTGATGAGTCAGTAGCTAAGCAGCTCTAGTTCGTACTGTAAAATCTAAATAACAAATCCTGAACAGACCGGTGCTTATATATGTGGTTAACTGAAACATACTGAGCAGTGTAGAGAATAATATATGTATGTATGACATTTTACCTGTCTGTAGGCTCCTGAAGGACCTGGTAGATGCTGACTCTGAAGATTTCATTCTGACCATACTCCTGGATGAAATCCTTGTAAATCCTGAGCTCTGCTGCTGTGATGACCTCTCCCTCTGGAATACTTGAAATGTTGAATCGAAACTCTTGTAAAAGCTTCTGGAACAGAAGAGTCTGACCCTGGTCAACTATCACAAGAAGATAAAAACAAACAAGACAAAATATTTGTGATCAATCCAGAAGAATGCAGTTTCGTCTTCAGCTGACACACAGGAAAAGTTCTCACACCTCAAAGAAAAAACTTGTACACACGTTAAAACAACAACAACAACAAAACAGGCCATTTAAAGTACAATTAGATGGGAAACCAGTCAGAGGTTGCGAATATTTGTGAAAACTGTTGTTGATCCAAGGTTTTCTCTGAAATGTGTTCCTCTGCCCGCAACTCGGAAACACTGTCAGAAATAGGAAAAAAAAAAACTTTTCCATGAGTGGAGTGACCGATCTAAACATTCTTTAAGTCAAGTCTCCCATAAATGCCAACTTGAGGGGGGTGAAACCATGTTCCTGGCTTACTTTAGCTCCCTGTTTAAACTGCACATGTGCTGACCACAAGAAAAGGCTCGTTAGGGCACAGCCCGGAAAACCACGGCAGCAAGTGCACTTAAACAAACTCACTGGCATAAAGAACAGAAAACCACACAGATTCAAATGTGCCTTTATGAGTCTGCACCCACAACACCTCTCTGATTATTTTGCAATACATCACCATCTGCTTATTTCCCCTGATTGAAGAGGAGAAAGTGAAGAAAGCATTTGTTGGTGACACTCAGAGGTTTCCACCCATCCTGGGCTGGATGAAGCTCTCCAGTGCTCATAGTTTCCAGAAAAGAAGGACAGAGTTCAACAGGTTACTTAAACGGGTTTTGTTGCATCTCCTATACGTAAATGGCTGACACCTGGTTTGATGACATCACATCAAAACACTCCATTGTTTATAACTCTAATGTGTTGTTCGTCAAGAATGATCTCTGGAAATGTTAGTGCTTCTTCTTATGTTGGGGAAACAATTTCACAAATAGTTCTGCAGTTGTTGAAGTTGATGTAGTTTCCATGCCAGGTCTCTAGATGGCACTGTGATTTTTGAATGTTTGTAGGCACACACACGTGCACAGACACTTTAACCCATGGTGACTACATGACCGTTTGTTTGGACCAAGGATGAGGTAGAATCACTCCTACACATTGAAAAGGATGATCGGCACAAACAGCACTCTTCTATCCACCACTGTTACTGTTGTTCATCTACTTGTGCAAGCACAGAACAAACTATTGACTACATCCATCCATCATACCAGCCATCTATTGTCTTCCACTTATTCTGAAGTTGTTATGTTTTTGCCTCCTTCATGTGTCATTTCTGCTCAATGTTCCACTCAAACTCTGCATCTCAGCCACACCCACTTCATCTACAGCTCAGTCAGTCTCGTGTGCTGCACCTGTTGTCTGCTCTATTTAAGAGCTCTTTTTTCACTGCTCCTTGCCAGATTATCTAATCCTTTTGGTTGTAGATGTCCAGCACTTCATTGATCTTGTCTGAAACTCCTGTCATGACCCCATGCCTGCTTTCTGAATTTGCCTCTTTGCCTGCCTCTTGTCTGCTCCTGAATGAAGCTTCACAATCACTAAGGCTTTCCATTAAATAGCTCGAGTCATGAGCCGATGTGCCATGGTGCCTCATTTGCTCTACTGCACCATCAAGTGGACTATAAATGTAAAACTGGTAGATGGATTCTAATAGCAAACTGGTTTGCGAAGCTTTAAGTTGAATCAAAAAAGGTTCTATACAGAAAACAACTGGACTTTATTTGTAGCAGGAAAACGTTTCACTCTCTATCTGGAGAGCCTTTTCAATTCAAAGAAGCAGGTTTGTAGTGTATGTAGTGACGTTCGAAGCCTCGCTAGTGGGCAGTATACCACGTGACCGATTCAGAAACTGGCTCGTTTGTATTTTTCATCGTACATTGAGCCTCGTGGACTCATTTACAAGAGAGACCTGTTTTCAACAAAGAATGATGACAACAGCGACAACAATAAATCACAACAAATCACTCTCAAACCTGCTTCTTTGAATTGAAAAAGCTGTCCAGATAGAGAGCGAAACGTTTTCCTGCTACAAATAAAGTCCAGTTGTTTTCTGTATTGAACCTTTTTTGATTTTATCATGTCCTGGATGACTGAGAATCTTCACCAGCTCTGGTGATTGTCTGCACTGTTCAAGCTGCAAACTCCTGATGGGCTCGTGTAGTCCAAAAAAACCTTGCTGAAGACATCTGAAGGATCAGGTGTGAATCGTAGTTTAAAAAATAAATGACATTTACTTATTCAGCTGAAGAATTTGGGCCAGAGTTCTGTGCATTCATACCAGAAGTACAAACGTCAAACTATTTGTTAAGTTTCAATATTTTTCACAAATTAAAAGATAAAATATGGGTCGTTATGCAAAAAGCTTCTTTAAATGAACTAAAACAAAATGAAAATTTTAACATTTAACTTGCAAAATTAATACATTGCAGCCAAAGAGCACTCTCAGCTTTCAAGGTTCATTCTGTCACTTATAATCCAGTTTCTGCTTCAAGTTAATGGTTCTGCTTCAGATTTATTGTTCATCCTTCAGTTGGTTGCATAAATTAATAAAACAATAAATCCAGTATTTATCTGAAAATATAGATTGTATTTAACAGATAAAATGAAATAATTCAAACATCCAAATAGATCAAGTCTGGATACTATGATCAGATTTTTCTGGACAATCTTTTAACATTTTCTAAAATCCTGTACTGTGTAGCAGGTACTTATGTTATATGTATCCTGCACGTTATTACTGTAAGTACTCTATATACTGTATTACCCAGTCAGTACTTTGTAAGTGCTACCCACATATTTAGCTAGAAACACCAAAATAGTTGTAGTGTTTTATAGAAAAACACGTAGCTACTGTAAATGTAGAGATATTGAAGTAGACTTGTTAATTTCTGCACGTGTTGGACACGTTACCATGATATTTATGTTTCAGGTGATTATGTTCAGTTTTAAGAACATAAAAGAGTCAAACTTGTTTCTGTTTTGCATCTAATTCGTACATTTTTCCTCCTTTTTGCCTGTTTTGTCCAAACCCAGACTAGATCAAACGCCACATTTGAAGAGGTTTTCTGACTCCTTGCATGTGTTTGGAGTTTCCACACAGCTGAGCTAAAAAAAAAAAAAAGCGCATCCTGACATTTGAGCATGCATGATCGCTTCCATAACGTGGCCTTGATTCTCTGCTTGCTGGTGCAGAGGATGTGGGTGGTCAGAAACTGATGTGTGGCGGTTGATGCTGCTGCCTGGAGCTGTCTGCCGTCCTAAACGGCTCTTATTAACAGCCAGAATCACTCAGGGGGAGGAAAGAGGAGCCCAGAGCTAACAGAATAACACACCACAGCAGTTTAAAGGGCGCAAAATAAACTGGAGAAAACAGGGAAGCTGGGATTTTATAGACGCATATCCTTATCCTTAGTTTGTAGCCAGGTCTCTCTTGTAAATGAGTCCTCGAGGCTCAATGAGATTAACCTGCCTAAATAAAGGTTGAATGAATTAAAATCAAACTAGAAGACCAGAACTACAAGATCAAAAGAAATGGTAACGCTGCTGCCTGTGACTCATTATGGTCACCGTGGTAACCGAATACCTCCATCTCTCACTCCCTGTCGACCAAGTTTACGAAAAGCAGACACAAAGGCAGACCAAAAAGTAAGCCTCAGGCAGTCACTGTTTGAAAACTAATCAGATCTTTAAAATCCTCAAACCGTTAGCAGAAAAATACTGACGTTTAGGAAATGAGACCTGTTGAGAACAGCTTTCACTTCCAGTTTTGAAGGTGATATTTTGACCTAAAGTGGAACCGATGTCTATGCAGTGAAGAACCCTCTGGGCCTTCTACACCAAGATTTACTACGTAGACATAAATCTATATTGAAAAAAAAGCAGGTGTAAAGGACCAAAAGACTAGTTGAACATCTAACGTGAATACAGGAAGAAGCTATTCGGGATGTGGTGCCTGATTTTACAAACCTACGTCTGTAAAAAAGGTCAAAACATTAATTTTGATGTGTTTTCTTTTGGGACAGCATCAGGATGCAACTTTGCACTAGAAGACCATGCCATACTACCCTGGCTCTGCCGTCATGGATATCACATCAGTTCTAGGTTATTTCTATAACCTTGTTACAGTCATGGTTGTAGCCTAAGTAGGACACCAGTGAGGTCAGTCTTGCTTTACATTCTCAACAACCAGTCCACGTCCACGGGCCCATCACAGCAGGCTTCCATCACTGCCTCCACCCAGAATGTCATTAAGCAGCCACCACAATGACAAAAACCACCACAACCTCACTACTAAGGTTTTGTGTATGCTCAGAACCATTGTGGTACCATCACACATAATAAGGGAGCCCAGTGTGTTTTTTAATCCACAGCTGAAGACCTTGTCTGGACTTTTCACCATCTGGCAGATTTTTTGGGGGGCGTCCTTGCCGGGTCGTCTTCCAGTGTTAACAAGACAAAAAAATATCCGAACCACCACCATAGCACCCATCGTGTTCTAGTAGAAAGTTTTGAAAATTATCAACGCAGGTTGCAAAAAGAAAGCCTGAACCAGTGGAACTTGGCAGTGTGCCCTTTGGCTGCAACTAAAACTGGGTGTGGTGACACTGCAGCAATCAGAAGCACAGATTGCATGACTACATATTTTATCCAAACTCGAGGCACAGCTCTAAAAGTCCCGGTTTGCCACTGTGTCCATGGAAGCTTGGGTGTGCACATTCTGAACTCTGAGGGGGGGTTGAGAGAAAAACCAGAGGTCCCATAGCAGTTAGAGACACAGTGAAAGAAATACAAGACTGATTGTGTACAAACTGTAAAATAAACCAACTAACGTTCTTTGACTCCTGTAAACTTGGAATGTTTTTACTGTGAAGGATGTCGGAGCTGTGGGTGCTCCAAAAACTGGTGAGCTATTCACCAAAAGTCTGATCTTAATTATGTTTTTATGGCACTTTATTGTTGTAAATTTGACCTACTTGTATGATTTGCCATTACTAAAATCATAGGTCATTATTGCCAGTTGGCTCAACACATTTTTTTGTTTTGTTTTAAAAATTATGCAACTTTTTTTAAGCGTAATAATAAACAGAATTATTTAATGCTTATAAACTGGTACCCTTAAACCAACACTTCAATATTTAAATGCACTATTAGACCTTGAGGGAGAAAATCTTGTGAATTCCATCCATCCATCCATCCATCCATCCATCCATCCATCCATCCATTATAACACAATACCATCTGAACCATCAATGAGGCGAGAAACGTTTTCAGACTTTGTCCCAAAATGCTGTCACTGTGTGAGAGAGGCAGCAGACACCCTGGACAGGTCCATCACTGGGACACAAAAAGACAAGCATGACAAACACCTATTCAAACACCCCTAGTGACATATTAGAGTAACCATTTAACCCAACATCTACCGCTCTTAAAGGGCTACGCCTATACTAAACTGTACTCATGGAATCTGGGGTTACAGTACGTAACCCACAGAGAACATGCACCCTCCACCCAGTAAGGCTGGGAGGTGAACCTATGCCATTTTTGCTTTGAGGTGACAGCCAGGGGGTGGCTAACAGTGGCCTGGGCCACCCCAGTCATTTGAGTAAACTATGCTATTAAGAAATATAAAAACTAGAAATGAAATGATGGGATGGCCAGTTTACATGTGAAGGCTCCAATTAGACTTTGACATGGAACCCCCAGTTTGGACATGAGACTTTCTTACATCTAGAAGCAGCCACACACCAGTAAGAAAGTTGGCTCATTGCTTATTTTTTCAAGTTATCCAACATGAAAGGTTTACATATGGCAGCGGCCATCTTGGATTTTTAAATGGCAAAACAATTTTTGAAAGAAACTTTTCTTACGCATAGACGCAGCCACACACCAAAATGGAAGTTGATACCTCACGTATTTTTCATGTTATCATGTTCACAACATTCACGGACAGTGGGAGGGTAGTTCCAGTTTTCACATGTCACTTTGCAACTGGGACAATAAATTTCTAGAACATGAAATAAACTTTTATGAGCTTTCTCTTACCCATACATCTGGTACTCACCTACTCACTTACACACAACTAATAATTTTCTGCCTTGTTCTTCTCAACAGTTATTGTCCTGTCGTCATTGACATCATTTTATATTGTTCACTTTCAATAATGCATCTATTCTTTCAAAGTCTCGAAAGCAGAAGTTTTTTTTTCCATATAACTTTAAAATGCATCAAATGCTACATGACCCCCTCCTGTTTTTCAAGTCATCATGCTCACAACATGCATGTAGGTGCTTCAGTTTTTCTCCTGCAGCTTCAAGACACTAGATGGCGCCAACGAGGACACACCTGTGGACCATTCACCTGATGAGCTGCAGGAGTGGGAAGGCAGTTGATGACATCACTTCCACGCTGGTGCATTATCTGCCACTCGGTAGTTGTGTTTCTAGACACTTTACAATCCCAGTGAGTTGTAAAGACTAAACTGTGTTTCCATGTTTTTCAGCTCTGACTCCTTGGACCTCCCTGGTTTGATCCTAAGCCTCCTTGTGACTTCTGCAGCCGTTCCTCGCCTTCCACCACTTGCCTACCAATTGATGTAACCTTACTGGGACTTCCTCCGTCATGATTACTGGAACTACTGGACTCTCATTCCTATGATGACCTTTTCCTCCAACCGTAAGATAGAAATCTTGAAACATCCTCAAGGACCAAGACCTTCATAATAACCCTTGTCCTTGCTCTCCAGGGTTTCAGTCCCTTCCAGCTGCATTGCAGCCAATCGTTGATATTCACTCCTTGTAAATAAACTGTTAATTGTTATTGATCTTGCTCTTTTCGGTCACCACTACCTTGGTACTTACGTAGTAAATCATTACAATGCACAGGTGGACAGATGGACAGAAGGTACTTCCTGTTCCCTCTTTTTGCTCCATGACGAGGGGTTTGGTCTGTAAGCATCGGCCTCTGCAAACGTTGGCCCCTGTAAACAATTCTGTTATGAAGCCAATTCTTGGTGATGATGTGATCCTCTTGGAAGCAGGAACATCTAGCAGGTACTAGAATTTCCTGCTCGTGGAAACTTAAACCCTCTGTCGTGGTCTTCAGTCTGTAAACTGTAGATTTCCAGCTCTAGGTTTGAAACAAGTCACTACTAGTTCAAGATTTCTAATATGTTGGGTGTTGTTCACAAGTGAGGGTAGAACAAAGCAGCAAAATAAGGCAGTGTCAAAAGTGATGCACTTTATTAGTCTGTAAAGCTTGGGAACGCCTCAGCGTTCCCCGCAGGAGCTGAAGGTAGCTGCAGTGAAGATGGTGAGAAACGTGTTTAAGCTGTTGTCCCTTTGTCTAAATATCAGATATGCAGCAGGAAACGTATGAAGAGATGTTTCAAAACTACTTGTTGGCCCTATTGGCTTTACGAGAGCTTTTCATTCAGTGATTTTTAAACATGAGCAAACTTCACAAAAATTCTTAGCTCTGAAGCAAACTCTGTAAAACAGACTGAACCTGTAAAGACACCAAACTCAAACATAACATTTTAAAATGATCCAGGGAATAAATGCACTAGATGAGCTTTAGCGTCTCAGTGGATTTTATTGTTGGACCTCAGATGATTGGAAGAGTTTCTTGAACAATGAATTAAAACAAAACAGATGTTGTACCCTTGTGTGATTGTTGCTGCAGTTCCTCTAAAATGATGTGTGGAGTTCAAGAGTCTGGAGAGACTAAATGAACAATCTGATGCCAACTCTCTGTAAATCCAGGAGAAGCGAGGGAAAGGCTAACCTTGCTAACGTTCCAGAGGCAAGTAGTATAATTCTTTGAAACCTTGATGATGTGAAACTAACGGACCACTGAAGACTAATGAGTCAGCTCCGCCTTGAGCAGCAGGTGAGAATCAGCTCTACAGGAAAACAGCTGAGTGGGAGCAGCCACGCCCAGCATGCAACTCAAACACAGGGAAACAAAAAGGGTCAGAAGACACACAAAAAGATGAAACCCCACAGTCCATCTACAACTGTCCCCCGTCATGGAGCAAAAATGATGAACCGTAAATACACTCCATGCAGGTTGTGAGCGGGATAACACTGAACATATGTGATGTAGACCGGTCTTGGTCTTGACTGATGTGAGGTACTGACTTCCTTTTTGGTGTGTGGCTGTGTCTAGGTATAAAAAAATGTTCTTTTAGAAATGGGTCAAAATCCAAGATGGTCATCAAAACTGGACACCCCTAACATTTGAGGAAACTATGCTTCCTAGTTTTTTATATTGCTTAAAAATTTAGTTTCCTCAAATGTTTAGGATGGCTGAAGATTAATCTATGGGGGTCAAGGGCAGCACTGACCACCGCCTGGATGATGCGCTACCATGGACAAAAAATACATACATAAATTCCCTCTCTCCTCCACAGTGTAACTCCACCACACTTGAATATCTTGCATGAAAAACATTTAGGTTTACTGACATTCTTGGTTCAGTTCCAGTCCAGAAAATGGATCATGTATCTTTCAAGATGTGAAAGCCTTCAGAGTCTGTTTCGAGGTCTACTCTCAGCAACTACTACATCATATGGAGCTTGATGTTTGTAAAGTCGCATGAACTGGAGCCATTTTGTGTTGGTTACTGTGAGACACACACTTGTCAGTAGAGACGATGTTTACTGGCTCTGAAAAGACTACAGATTTTAATTTTGTTTATAAAACTCCTGATCATGTGTTGAATATGAATATTTTATGATGGTGTCTTTTTATAGAATTAAAACAACCAGAGTTGAGTAAAGTATGTTTCGATGCAAATAGGTCTGAAATCATTTTCATCAGTTAATACAGAATAAAATGCTCTAACAGAGTAATATTATTGTGGAAAAAATAACTATAACTCAACACAACATGGTTAACTGAAGAGATTTTAACAGCTTTTACTCGAGGGCAGCGATTTTAAACACTAAAGAACAGAGGCTGTAAAATAATAACTTATTCAGCTGAAACCTTTTTACTCAGTCTTCTCTGGAGTTGAAAAGGACTTGGTGCCATGTTGCGTAACTCAGCGAGCTTTGGCATGAACCTTGTAGGGCGAAGGAACGCGAGTAAATCCAGTTACTCCTTCTGCGCTCAGCTCGACTCCTTCAGGAGCAGAGAAGGTGAACTTCTGCAACAAGCCGACCAAAAACAGGAACAGCTCCATCTTGGCGAGGCCTTCTCCAAGGCACGCACGTTTCCCTAAAGGGTGCGCACACACACACAAAGGGTACAAATGGATGACAACATATGTATATAAACTAGAAGATTAATCTGTGGTGGCCAAGGCCACCAGTGGTAACCCTCTGGCTCCACCATTGTGACTGGTTGTGTAGAAAGTTGCTCCCTTCACTCCCAGGATCCGGCATTCTGCACTGCCTCAGACAAGAAAACAAACCTGACCTCTGTTCTTCTACACAGTGTAACTCCTACCCATGTGAGTATCTTGCATTAGAAAGCATTAATTTATTTTAGGATAACTGTGCTGAACTTTACTTAGACGTGTCCAAAGCCTTTGATACTGTAGATCATGACATCTTCTGCCACAAGCTCTCAGATATTGGCTTCTCAGATCACACTGTTGGTTGGTTCTCAAACTGTCTCTCAGGTCAGAGACAATGCGTTTGACATAATGGTACTTCATCTAGCTACCTAACAGTCACTACTGGTGTGCCACAAAGCTCAGTTTTAGGTCCCACTCTTTTTTTTACAATTTATATAAGCAATGCAGGTCAAAACATTCCTGATGCATCTTTATGCTGATGATACTGTTGTTTACTGCCGAACTAACACAGTTGCTAAGGTTTTCCAGCTTCTACAGTCTGCATTTGACATCATCCAGTCTGACTTATTCCTTCTCAAACTGGTGCTAAATGCTTACAAAACCAAAGAAATGTTGTTTTCCAACAGAAAGTTGGTGCCAGCAACTCTTCCTCCTATTTCGTCCATGCATGGTGTTCATATGGAGTTTGCAGAGTCTTACAAATACTTGGGCATTTTGGTCGATGCACATCTTTATTTTTAAACCACATATTGAAAACTTGATAAAGAAACTGAAATTAAAACTGGGTTTCTTTTTCAGAAATAGATCTTGTTTAACTCTGAATGCCAGAACATGCCTTGTAACCACTAACTTCCTACCGTCCATTGACTCTGGTGACATTTACATGAATGCCCCTGTCAGCTGCTTGCAGATGTTGGATGCTGTCTACTGTGGTGCGCTAAGATTCATAACTTATTGTAACTACCATACCCATCACTGCACCCTGTACTCCTTGGTCAGCTGGTCATCATTATCCACACACAGACTCTCACACTGGTTCATCTTCATCCATAAATCCCTCCTTGATCTGCTACCTTCTTATATCTCCTCCCACATGTCGCATCACCAGTGCAGTTACAACATGTGCTCATCATTACCTGCACCGTTCCCTCAGTGTGGATTGAACTTGGCAAAAAGGCCTTTTCCTACTCAGCTCCTGCAACTGGAACACCTTGCAACAAGAACTGAAGTTGTCCTCCTTGATTTCTTTAAAGGGTTTCAAACATTTGATGATGTCAGTAGAAAACTCAGAGCAGATATGTTTTGTTTTTAGTATTTCACCTTGATTTATTGTTTTATACACTACTCTTATTCTAACTGCATTTTTACTGTAGTTTATTGTTATTATTGTTGTCTGTACTTTATATGTTCTGTCTGGAACAGATCTCTTATAAATGAATCTTTGTGGCTCAATGAGATTAGCCTGTATACAAAAGGTTGAATGAATGAACAAATTCAGGTTTCCCTGTTCAATTCCAGTTCTGAAAACCACTAAAACTTCTAACATTCGCTGTTCAGATCCCTCAGTGACAGAGGAAACTACAAATATTAATGACTCCTTTTATTCACATGGCAGGTACCAGTGTAGGAAAAAGTTGTTGTACCTGCAGAGAAGGGCAGAAAGGCGTCTTTCTTCACAAACTTTCCATTTGCATCCAGAAAGTGTCCGGGATTGAAGGTGTCTGGAGTTTCCCATTCAGTCTTGTCAAACAGCACAGAGGTCAGGGCAGGCATTATAGAAGTTCCCTATCATGAAACATCACAGGAATACACAAAGGTTGGCTGCAACAGTGGCTTCGGATGTTAAAGTCCATTAAATTAGTCCATTAAATGGCCGATATTAGTTGTTATCATCCCCATATGTAGCAGTGAAACTGTCCCACCTACTTCCTAGCAGGTTTAAAGGTACGTTATTATTGTCATTTTCGCTGATAATAGACAGCGTCTCACAGGGATAAACCAGGAAGTGTCTTTTTTTTGTTTTTTTCCAGCTTATGTAACGCTTTTCCTAAACCTAAACTTACACCTGACCCAGAGGACCAAACCTAAACTTAACCCACTTAACCTTGTGCCTAAACCTAACCAAGACCCTAAACCTAACGCCAGACCCTTTACTCTAAACCTAACCACGTGGAGCTATTATGAGCGCTAACAAAGCTAAAAACAGAGCCTATTATCATCGCTACCAACGCTAACAACATACTTTTAAACCTGCTAGGAGGTATAGTCTGACCACTACATATGGGGATGATAATAACTAATAACAGCCATTTTTGACTTCTGACCGTACTAGAAATGCACCTTTGGTATAAAGTAACCACCCAGAGTTGTGTCCTTGGCAGCAACCCTGAGTCCATTAAGAGGCACTATGTTTCCAAACCTCTGGATCTCGTGGATGACAGCATCAGTGTGCGGCAAGTTTGGTCTGTCGGCCATTGAGGGCTGCCGGACCTGTCCGATCACATTGTCAATCTCCGCTTGGACTTTTTCTTTTGAAACAAAGGAAAACAATTAAAAAGTATGTATTTTGTTTCTCCTCAAAAATAAAAATGTATTTGTGCATTTCAGTGTCGGATCTGCAAAGAAATAATCTGAAGAGTTTCAGTCAGGGTTTAGAGCTCATCACCGCACTGAATCTGTACTGGTGAAAGTCACTAATGATATTCTCATGGCCTCTGACAATGGACAGGTGTCTCTACACTGGTCCTGTTAGACCTCAGTGCTGCATGTGATACAGGTCATCATAATATTTTATTACAGAGACTTGAATATGATGTTGGAATTACAGGAATGGCTCAAAATTGGTTTAAATCACATCTATCTGACAGATTCCAATTTGTAATTGTAAATGATAAATTTTCTTCATACACCAAATTTAGTCACGGAGTTCCTCAGGGTTCAGTGCTTGGACCAAAACTCTTATTTTATATATGCTTCCATGAGGTAAAGTTTTTAAACAGCATGGGCTAAATTTTCTCTGTTATGCTGATGATACACAGTTATATTTTTCCATTAAACCCAATGAATCCAATCAGTTACTTAGACTACAAACATGTCTTAAAGATATAAAAACCTGGATGACTCTAAAATGTATCCTTTTAAACACAGACAAGACTGAGGTTTTAGTTTTTGGACCTGAGCATCTTAGGAATGCAGTCTTTCCCGCTACATTAATCTGCCTCCAGCTCTGTTAAAAATCTTGGTGCTATTTTTGATCAGGACATGTTTTTTATCCCCGACATTAAAAACTTTATTGTAACTGCTTTTAGAAGTAGAAGGGCTGATGCTAAACATCGTCAGTGGTTATGCTCCACAGGTTGGATGTGATGGGGAGGAGAAAGATACATTTTGGAAAGATCTGGATGAAGTG
>JARVGQ010000309.1:2040665-2060927 GCA_031762355.1 Hypsolebias martinsi
CTCCCTACTTAGGCAGCTACCCCCGCGACCCGACCCCGGATAAGCGGAAGAAAATGGATGGATGAAATGGATGGATGAACAAGTCAGGTGATGCACTGTCCCCACTCCTGTTCTGCTCTACATGGATGACTTCAAGCTGTATGAGTGAGACAGTGACTCACTGAGCCTCACCTCACCAAGATATACAGCAAGGACATTTGAATGCCGTTCGAACTGGATAAATCCAGTTGAATGGTACTCAAGAGAAGCAAGGTGATCACGACTAAAGGGGTTGAACTAACTGAAGGCAACATTGCAGAGGTCCAGAACAGCTACAAATACCTTAGAATCCCACAGGGAAACAGCAGTCATGATGAGACTGCAAGAACGTCAGCCACAGTCAAGTATCTACAGAGAGTTACGCATAGGACTAGTGAGCATCCGAGTCACGATACTACAAGCTGAAACAACTAAAATCCTGAAATACATCAGTAGAAAAGCCCCTAATGATGAACTGATGAGTAAATGTCTCAGACAGCAGCAAAAACTCAATGTGAAAGAGGTGGAACAAGAGGAGCCATCATGGAAAGATTTGCACGTGCCCTGCACAGCATTTACCACCGACAGATTGATAACATGGCTGACATCAACAAATTCTACCAGTGGCTAGAGAGGGCTGTACTGAAGGACACCACGGAGGCACTAATCATGGCAGCACAAGAAAAGAACCTCAGTATAAGAGCAATAAGAAGCCGGGGTCTACCATACCAGACAAGACCCAAGATGCAGATTCTTCAAAGATGTCCCAGAGACAGTTCAACACAGGACAAAAGAGGCAGGCAGGCAAAGCAAACACGGACTGCCATAACCAAGTGGCTGGAAAAATATACAGGAACATCTGTGCCGAATATGGGCTGGAGGTCCCACAGTCACAGAGGGAGAATGGCAGGGCTAAGATACTGTGAGACTTCCAAATCCAGACTGACAGACAGGTGCTGGCTAGCCAACCAGACATTGTGATGCTTGATAAGCTACAAAAGGTTGAATGAATGAAAAAGAAGGCAGTGATGATAAATCCCAATCCTAAGTGACTAACATCAGGAAGAAGTAGCACAAGAAGTTGGAAGAATACTAAGGGCTGAAAAAGGAAATGGACATTTTGTTTACCTGCACATTGTTTATTCTGGTACTTCTCACAGTGTTCATCGTCACACTCGCAGAATGTACCGTAGTAACTCTGTCCCTTTTCTGTTTTATGACATTCACACCTCCCACACACACAGTCGCCTCGACCCTCGCACTCAGTGCCGTTCTCCCTCTGGCAGGACGCTCGTTGTGTGTGTTCATCTTTGTCACCAATGGCGCAGTTGCAGAACTGACCCTCGAAACCGTTCAAGCATCTGTGTAAAAACAAATTTGAAAGAAAAAAAGAGGGACATAAAATTTGGCCTAATTTAAATCACTCCAACTATACATGGTTCGTTTTCATCAAGTGGCAGTGTATTTCAGGTATATAAAAGTCAAAATCTAATTATTTTTGTATAAAAGTAATTCCCAACAAAAGCAATCTCAGAGCACCATAAATATAAAGCACACAGTTCTATCCAACCATTTTGAGCTGGTATCTACCTCTAGTGGTCACTGTGCAAGGCAGGATACATCCTGGACACCTCTCCAGTCCGTCATAGGGACGCAACCATTCACACACTCACACTCACCGCAATAAATAAAGTTGACTTGACTTGACTCTAGCACACCAGAGTTACCAATTAGCCTGAGGAATAGTTGCTATTGCTGACAACACTACCAGTCATTTGAACTTAAAAAACAAACTGTGACGTGTGAATCCTGGAAAAAAGCCTACTGTATATACTGTATGCTATCAACATAAAAGCCAATACAGCTTTCAGTGTAAACATTACACCAAGATCTCTATCTTCTGCCGCTTATCCATGGTCGGGTTGCGGAGGCAAGTTTCGCCTGTACTGTACTTGACTAAGGCGATGTTTATATGTGTTCTTCAAACAGTTGTCTACAGTCATTGAATCCACTGTGCCATTGCGCATTAAGATTGATTACTGGTTGTAGCTACTCATCACTGTGATCTCTATCTTAAAACCACTTCCCTGTTTAACAGGCGACATGTGCATTGGATGACTTTGGTTTATAAGTCTCTTATTGGCATGTTCCGCATTATTCATGAACTTTTATTCGAAGAATGGACAGTAGTTATGGGTTACGCTCTAAGGACTGTTTACATCTTTGTTCCTCGTGTGCGAACAGAAAAGGGCAAGAAAACTTTTAGCTTTTCTGCCCCTCAGCTTGGAATGCCTTGCAAGTTGAAATAAAACTGACAGAACTTGTTGCTTTGAGTGCTTTTTGCAAACTTAAAAAAACCCAACAAAGGATATCTTGTGCCTGTGTTTGAGATCCTAAATTATCATTGTTTTAAATTATTATTTATTACTGTTATTGCCATTTACTATTATACTGTATGTTTTATATTTTTTTAAATAGATTTCTGAAGTCTTATTCTAATCTTGTTACTTGTTTTGATTTTATGACGTGCGCTGCTGCTGCCTGTTCTTGGACAGGTCACCCTTGTGAAAGAGGTTTTGATCTCAATGGGTTTTTAATCTGGTTAAATAAAGGTTTACCGGTAATTTAAAAAAAAAAAAACTGATCCTGGAGAGAAACCCAGATATCCCACTCCCCAGATTCACTTTCCAACTTCTGGTAGACTCCAAGGTGTTCCCAGACCAGAGAAGACATAGAATCCCAGCAGCAAGTTAAATGGACTGTACTTATACAGCTCCTTTCTATCAAATCAAGATACTCAAAGCTCTTTACAACACACTCTGTGCCCTCATTTACTTCCACACACACATTCGTACAGCACTCTACTACACAAATATAATTGAACAAATCATTCTAAAGAGGTTTTAGATCACATTCATACACCGACTGGACACACATTAGAGACAATGAGGGGTTCACTGTCTTGCCCATGGACACTTCAACATGCCCAGCTCTCCCACTGAAGGACGACTGCTCTAACCACTCAACCACAGCAGCCCAATTTCTGGGTCTTTTCTCAGTGGGGCATCCTCTTCCTCCCAAAGACAAAAGACATGTATGTTAGGTTAACTGGTAACTCTAAATTGTCACCAAGAGTGATTGTGAATGGTTGTTTGTCTCGTTGTGTCCTTGTGATGGACTTGCAACCTGTCCAGGGTGTCCCCTGTCCCTCACACAGTGACTGCTGGACATGAGCACCAGAGCCCTGTGAGCTGGAAGACGGAAGAAATGGGTTAAAGCTACTGGATGGATGGATGATGGTGAGGAAATCGTTTTACCTGCAAATACCACAGTTGATGCTTCCGCTTTTGTTGCAGTGTGGATGATTTGTGTCGAGGGGGTCATCACACTGGCATTCACAGTTGGTAAATATGGTCACCTTCAATTTGTCTTTAATACCCAGTGGACTGACAGTGAAGGATTTGTCCTCCATACATGAGTCTGCTGTGACTGTAACATTAAAAGATATCTGGAAAAGACACATGGGTTTGTGGGGTTAAACGCCTTTATGACAATTAAATATAAACTGTCAACAGTTAAGATGTATTTTAATCATCCTGTTGTCTTGTCCTTGTTTTTTTTTTTTTTTTTTGTCTGTTAATCCTACATATTCCATTAGGCTTTTGGTCCAGTGTCAAGGACCAAACACACGATCTCTGACAGGACTTCAGGGCCCAGAAGCAACAAGGTGGATCACCCCAGCCACATTATTCATATTGATGATTGTTAGTCTTAGGGATCATCCTGTAATGAATTAGTGATCTGTCTAGGTGTCCTCCCAACACTATTGCAACCCTGACTGTTAGAGACAGGCTATCAACACCCCAACCCTGAATAGAGTTAAACACATACCAGCTTGGGTTGGTGGTACTCAGTGGTGGGCACAGCTAACCAAAAAGTTAACTTTGCTAACCGCTAAGTCGTTAACAGAAAAACATAGCTTATGTAAACAAATAAAAATTTAGCTGAAGCTAATGCTAAAGGGCTAACTTTAATCATACACTGCTGTCTCTGACACAGTAAGACTGTCTGTTATGTGACAACGCTGTAAGTGAATCACAACTCAAAACGGCTCATAAATCACAACTTGTGAGACGTTCTGAGTTATGATTCTCAAGTAGCGTCCATGTCCCATTCAGAGGTGAACTTTCAGAAATTAATCCATTTCATCAGAACCAACGAGTTGGAGCAGAACTCTGCTGTGTTGAAGCAGAGTGATGCATTCAGTGTGTGTTGGACATCTCCCTTCTGTCATTTACTAAAATTAATTAACTCACTTTAGCAATCCTCTTTGTGGTTAATACTTAAACAAACTACAAAGTTTCTGTGTGTCATCATCAATATTCTCTCTGTAATAAATATGTTTGTATTAAAGTAAAGATGTGTGAAGAAATGTGTGAGAGAGTCACGTCCCAGAGACAGTGTGGGCATTGCAAAACATGCTGTATGTGAATTGTGTGCAATGTTTCTGACTGTTTATGATGTTTCTGACTGTTTACAATGTTTCTGACTGTTTACAATGTTTCTGACTGTTTACAATGTTTCTGACTGTTTACAATGTTTCTGTTAACAATGTTTCTGACTGTTTACAATGTTTCTGACTGTTTACAATGTTTCTTAGTATTTACATTGTTTCTGACTGTTTACAATATTTCTTAGTGTTTACAATGTTTCAGACTGTTTACAGTGTTTCTGACTGTTTACAATGTTTTTGTTAACAATGTTTCTGACTATTTACAATGTGTCTGACTGTTTACAATGTTTCTGACTGTTTACAATGTGTCTGACTGTTTACAATGTTTCTGACTGTTTACAATGTGTCTGACTGTTTACGGTACAATGTTTCTGACTGTTTACAATGTTTCTGACTGTTTACAATGTTTCTGAGTGTGAAAATGTGTTTTTCATGTTAATTTCTTGTTCTGGTCTGTCTGGCTATAAACTGACGCCATGAGTCTGCGACTGTTTGTGGTAGATTTGAAGGGGGGGAGGGGAAAAGCACTGTGAGGGTGGTGATGTCACCAGTTGGCTCTCAGCTTTGGTTAGCTCTGCATAGCATGGCATCCCTGCATGTAAATCACCATTCTCCTGTGTGCTTTTAGTGCAGAGAACTAGTGATGGAAAGGCGGTTCTTATGAGTGCACTGAATCCCTAGAATCAGTTCATTAAAATGTTTCATTCAAAAGATTCGTTCCCTGAATCCTTCAGTTCATGCAGTTTGTGCAGTGCGTGAGTGACACAGCGCCACTTTCAGCACCGTACTGTGAAGGAATCACTCCTCAGCTGCAGTTCTCTGCGTGTGTGCATGTGCACATCAGCAGTACGTTCACAGAACGAATCACTCCCCTGCCCTCCCCTGACTCAACATTAGCCGTTAGCTCGGCGAAGCAGACGTCACTGGCAAATGGCATGAGAGCGTGTCCCCGTGACGAGGAAACTGTTAGAATCACTGAGGACAGAGTGTTTCGTTCACTGAGTGATAGATGTTTTTATTTGCAGTCAACGAATCACAAGTCACATTCGCTCAGGCGTCAACAACAGTTCCTCCCCGCCTGCACGGCACACGCCACTGAGTCGTTCAGATTCCTGAGATGAGCGAGTCACAGAATGTGGAGGTTCCACTCCCGACCCGCAGACTCACACTGAACTCACCTGAACTGAGAAAGGAACGAATCAGTTAATAAAGTGATTCAGTTCAGTTCGTTCACTCGAAAGATTTGTTCATTTCAACGATTCGTTTGTGAACGACACAGCACTACGGAGAACTCCATCCATCCATTATCTTTTACCCACTTCTACCTTTTTGAGTTACAGGGTTCACTAGTACCCATATCCAGCAGTCACTGTGTGAGAGGCGGGGGACACCCTGGACAGGTCTCCAGTCCATCGCAGGGACACATAGAGACAAATGAGACAAACATTCACTCTCTCACTCTCAACAAGGGACAATTTAGAGTTACCAGGTCAGTGGAAGGAAACCGGAGTACCCGGAGAAAACCCACCCAGCACAGAGAGAACATGCAAACTCCACCCAGAAAGGCCCCCAGCAGGGATTTGATCTGGCGACCTTCCTTTCTGAGAGGCAGCAGCTCTACCAACTGCACCATCGTGCTGCCCGACTGTAGGTCTTATTTAAAAAAAGATTGTCTCTTATAACCTGAATTTGATCAATTTTAACATCTCTTAATCAACAGTGCTTATTTGTCTGAATATTTTGACCTTTCATTAGCACTGACTGTGACCCCCCCACCCCCCCCAAGCATTTAGTGTATCTCAAACCTAAAGCTTCCCATGAAACTCCCTGTCAATGGAAGTACTTTGACACAGATCCAGCTAACAATTATGTAACAGAAGGTGACAAGATGTAAGGAAAGGAGCAGCAGCGTGCCTAGAGATGGAGAACCAGCAACCACCAGACAAACCAACATCTTGGGCCTCTCCTCTCTGCCCCTCACTCAGTCTGTGTGTGTGGGGGTGGGATGCTCCTTTTAAAGTCCCATCAGCCAATCACAAGTGAAAAGAGAGGACACGTCAATAAGGCAGACACTCGTTCACAAGAGGTGATGCAGGGACACGTAACAAAAATACCATCGTTCCTCCATCGTGGAGCAAAGAGAAGGAGGAGGAAATACCCTCCGTCCATCCAAACATCTGTGAATGATGTGATCTTCAAAATTCGTGAATCTTCAAATTTCCAAACGGCCACCATATATACTGTAACTGTTTGAACATCATGCACCAGAAACCTTAAGGTTTGATTATATTCCCTGCACTCATCTCAGAACATTCACTCTTCAAATCCCTCATCGACCGTGGGACATGGACGTACCACATTTTGTTTTGAGCACACACAGCTGTTTGTGGCCACAGATGAAGTTCTTACTCGAGGGCTTTGGACGTAATAACTGAAGACAGATGAAATCTGTAACGGTCTCTTCATCCTCACACGAGCAGTAACGAGTCGACCAAACTGAACGGGTGTCTTATCAGAGAAGCAAAAACAAACTAGTTACAAATATTATAATGCATGATGTTTGGGTCTCTTCTCTTCTTACAGCGCCAGCAGCAATTCGGGGTCATTCCGAGCCGCCTGGTGAGGAGCGGCAGGCAGTTCTGGGCGTAACTCGGTCTGGTCATCATCGCTGGAGCACCATCAGCAGCCTGAGCTCGGACAGCGGCGTGGTGGGCCTCAGTGATGAGCGGGACGAGGAGGACCGTGAGCCCCGACGTCACCGTAGGGCGCGGGGAGCAGATGTGGAGCGGGTGGACAGCGGCATCGGTCCAGGGTTATCCCGCACCTGGAAGAGACCGTCCGCCTCTCTGAGAGCCTGGGAAGCCCAGAGACCGTGTCCCGACTGCGGGCTGAGGGACGGGGCTTCCAAAGAGCGAGGCGAACGGATGTGCGAACGCTGCACCAAGCTGCGCACCGAGCGGAAGGAAGCCATCCTGGAGTTCCTGAACACGGAGTCAAGTTACGGCGAAGACCTGCGCATCATCAAGGAGGAGTTTTACTGCCCCATGCAAAGTGCAGGTCTCCTCACAGCTGAGCAGCTCACAGTGGTGTTTAGTAACGTTCAGGAGCTCATCGACGTCAACGACCGCTTCACTGAGCACCTGCAGGACAGCATCGACCAGGCCTTCGACCAGGTGACTCACACGAACACATCAAACCAGCGGGGTCAAACATCTCACATCTCATCTTACAGCGGGTGTGGAGCGATCACGTTGTCACCTTGTTATTTTGATATTAACGCAGGTCACGGTCAGCGGCCATTTTAGCCTCTTTGAGGGGGTGCTCAAGCGCCCCCTAAATTTTATCTCAGCACCCCTGAAAAATAGAGGAATCATCATTAGGATTTTATTTGTTCTCAAATCATAGATTCTCCAAAATACTGAATAAATTTGTAATAAATGAATTTAAACAGACTGGTAAAGTCATTTTTTGCATGAGTCGGATCTTCAACGCCGCCTGTCAATCAATGATCTCAATTTGTCCTGAAGTGACACACCCCTTACCTGCAGGAGCTCCACCCCCTTTTCCTCCGACAACATTATCGGGGTTTCACATTACGAATGGGAGACTCATATTATCGGCACCTTTTTTCAAATGACAGTCTGCAATGCAGATATTTTGCAATGGGCAAAGTGCCGATGCATCATCAATTATTTTAGAATTATTTCAGTGATATTTATGAATGGAAGTTGTGTATTGTTTGTTTGCTTTATTTATTTGAAGACTACATTGTAGTAGTTCAGTACAAAGTGTGCAAAGAGTGCAAACATACTCATCTGACCCCCAAAAAATAACTTTTTTATTGAACTTAAATGGCCACCGCATCGTTCAAGCCAAGAGCATTCAGCACCGGAGGCTAAGCGCCCCTAAAGGCCAGATCCTAGAATCGCCCCTGGTCAGAGTCACTTCAGTCGTTTGCACAACTCTTGATAAGCTTCATTACCTAAATTACCCTTTGCAACACGAGAGAATTAAAGGAGCGATGATTGGTGACTTCACAAGCTCCATGTTCAAGAAGACTGAAGGTTTTAACACAACTCCACCACAGTAAAACGCCCCATGGTGCATCTGAATAAACAACTGTGTGCCGCTCACGATGATTTTATGTGATCGATACAGCAATTTAAAGTGAGTGATAATCTACTGATTGATAAAATCTCAGCACAACAAACATCTTCATGGACTCTGACAAGCAGTTCAATAAGATGTTTAGCTCTTGAATGACTAAGAGTTTGCAGTTCAGTTGTTTTTGTGCTTATTGTTGTGGTTTTATTGCAGGGTGATGACGACCTGCTGACCGTGTACATCGGAGAAATCTTCCTTGAGTTTGTCAACATGCTGCCAGCTTTCCAGACCTACTGCCTGCAGCAGTCCACCTCAGTCAACCTGCTCAACACCCTGGAGAAAGAGAAAGAACTGCTCAGGTACGGACTCTGCTCTTCCTCTTGGCCTGCAGGCTGGAGAAGCGTTCTCCTGCTCCTGCTGCTCCGCATAATTCTTTATGAGAAGACAGGGAGTTATCACTTATTTAGAGGAAGGTCTATTTTTGGAGTTGAGCTGCAGTGATTCATGTTTTAAGACCGAAGCGCAGCTCAACAATGAACCAGGCCGTTCTTTAAGACTCATGAATGCACTTCTGGAAGTTCTCCTAAGACTGAAGTTGTCTCTTTGTTTCTCGTTTCAGAATATTCCTAGACGTTTCCCAAAATGACAACACTGCACTGCGTCGGATGAACTTGCGCTCCTTCCTCATGGCGCCCCTTCAGCGTGTGACTAAGTACCCACTCCTGTTAAGCCGCATCATTAAGGTCACCCCTGAATGCCATCTCGACTATGCACGTCTCCGTGAGGCCAAGAGTCGGGTGGAATCCCACCTAGAACACATCAACATGAAGACCAAGCAGGAGGGTAACGGCGTCACGTGGTCTCTGCGCTCATTCCGTCGAGATAGTCGCAAAAACCGGGAAGTTATAAACATTGAGATGAGGGAAGTGTCCATGAAGACGGTGGGCTGGGCGAGAGAAAACACAAGATTCGTCATGGAAGGACCCCTTCAGTTGTCCCAACCGGCTGACGGTCAGTGGGTGAAAAAGGGCAGCAAGGCCCTCAAGTTCCAAAATGTGCAGAGTCTTCTGATGGTGAGGACGCAGCAGGCTGGAGACGCCACCGGACAGGACGGTGGTGCACGGGCGGATCAGCAGAACAGTATCGGGGAGAGCGTCCGAGATGGAGTGCTGGTGCTAATCAAAGACAAGAGCAGCGGGAAGTTCACAGTGCTGAGAGAGCCGATCCGTCTGGGAAACTGCGTAGTGTCGTCTGATCCGGACAGCGAGGACACTTTTGAGGTTCTTGATATTCGCCGGGAGTCGTGTGTTTTCCGTGCGTCGGACAAATCTCGCACCCAGCAGTGGTTCCATCAGATTAAGAGATACGCTCGAGACTTGGGCACCTGGAGGAAAAGGCGAAACGCTTTGCCCAACATCATGATCAACACAAACCAGACGCGTTCCTGAGACCTAGCCTTCACACGTCTTTCTCGCACTGTAAATAACCCAAACCTTTAAACTGCAGAAATCAACGTAACACCCCTGTTCTGGTGCGCCAGATTTCAGACAGCCACAACAATCTGTCTCACAGCCTTGTGAGAAACCCAAGCACTTTCTTTCTTATGGAGCGGTAAGTGCGCCATAAAATTGTGTACGTAGATTTATTTTAAGCAGTTACAGTTGAAAAAAAAAAAGATGTACCAGATTCTTGAACGACCAAAAAACTTGGGCTGTTCGAGCCAGCCTTGATTGTAAAAGACTGTTTGCGCTTCGGTACTTAAGGTATGTCTGGTGAAAAGCATGACTGAATGCAAAAAGACAAATTGAAATTGTCACTTTTTTTATACGAGATAATGAGGATTAACAATATTTCTTTCTTGAAGAGCAGGCGGAAATGTCTTAAGGTCTTTCTTGGGTGGTTTATGTTTGTCGTCTCAGCCCTTTGCCTGTCTCTGCTGCCCCCTACGGTCTGTTGGCAGCATGGCACCGTTCACTGCCAAAGATGCTGAGCAGATCCTCCAGTGTCACTGTGTTTAAAGAGACCTAAAGGAACAGCAATAATATCTGCCAGTTCAAAGATAAGTAGCTACAGTATATGCATTTCATTTTCCCTTCTGGAGTTCAGATGTTCATTCTTACTGCTGTACTGAGCTTCGTGGGAGATCTCACTGAAATCCGTTTCTCATCTTTGAAGCCTTATGCCACCACCTCGAAAATGAAGACGTCTCTGATTCGGTCGTTACAGCAGAGATAAACCTGGTGCCATGGAAGCAAGTTTAAAAAGTCTTGTTGCTTTTTTTGTCTTTTCTGCCTCGTTTTGAGTCGAGTGCAGAGTTTTTCAACCTTGTGGTTAAAGTAAAGCTGGACGAATAATTTATTATCTTAATTAATCATTTTGCAATTCTCAGTCTAAAATGTGAATTTAAATATTAGAAAATCCCCAACTTAAAACCTAAGAAACAGTTTTTTTTTTTTTTTGTTTGTTTGTTTTTTGTGCAACCAGCAGTCTTTCAGCATTTAACGGTACGATAACCTCGAGCAAAAATACTGTGGTTTCACAGTATTACAGTATTAAAACTTTATTTTTTTTAAAGTACCATGTTGATTTTATTTAGAAATGAAAAATACTACAATCGTAGTAATTGTAATATTTACATTACAGCTTTTTTTTTAGCTAAAAATAAAAATATTATTGATTTATTGCTGTTACTTTTATTAAAATTTTAAAATGCTGACATATTGATTAGACATTGTAGCAGAATTTGGAAGCTGAAAAGCAAGTAAGTGCCCCCTGTAGGCCGGCTGCATAATAAGTTTATTTTTTTTCATATTCCTCAGGTATTTATTTTTAGGCGGTTCTCCTTGGAGCTGTTTTTTCAAAAGCTCATTTTTCTAAAGTGTTTAGTTTATACAGGTGCATCTAAAAAAAATTACGTGTATCGTGACAAAGTTAAATTTTTTCAGAAAGTGAAACGGATTCATCACAGGGTGAAATATTTCAAGCCTTTATTTCTTGTCATTTGGATGATTATGGCTTACAAATAATGAAAAAGGAAACCTCGGTGTCTCAAAAAATGAGAATTGACCTTTTTTTACCGTTTTATGATAATCATATTTTTTTTAGATGCACCAAAGCAGCCGGGACCTTCAACTCCACAACCCCAATGACGCTTCAGAAATGCAACATGGCTGCGTCCAGTGGTGCAGTGTACGTGATACTCGGTCATACAGAGTTTACCCACTAGAAAAGTTTGAGATTTTCAGTATAACCACTTAAAAGTGCCCAATGACACGACACATCATTAGACACGTGTCATTGATACGCTAAACGACAAACACTTCTGTAACAATCTGTCGATATGCAGCGCTTGTTTAATACATTCACTTATCCAGTATAATTACCGGTAATACTTCTGTACTTACTACTTAATACTTGAACATGTTTTGCTTTGATACGGTTTTATAAATTCTATAACATGTTTTTAATACAAAGCCAACTGTTGTACAAAGTTTGCTCTTCAATGATTCAAATATAAGTATCAGAGAAATTTGGAAATGTTCAATATGCTTCAAAATCAAAAGACGATTACATTGTACTAACCAGTGTACTTTGGTTTCTAAGCCCAGTTTAAAAATGTAGACTACACCACTGGCTGCGTCCATAAAGGGGGTGTTTTGTCTTCACTTCTGTCCAGCAGCAGTAGACAGAGACAGATGAAGACACCCTGTCCTTCAGCCCAGCTCTTTAAAATCAAACTCCAATATGTTGGAAATGTTTTCAAACTGTGAAGTTGAACCGTGTATTTTATGATCTAACCATTAAAACTCAAACAGTGGGAAGACTAGCGTTAGGTCACGACTGCAGTTTGATGCGTATTGAGTTTTTCTTCATTCATACATGTCCCCCCCCCAAACTGAGACGTTCTGAAGCTTTCAGGACAAGGTTGAACCACTTTGCTCACTTGATAAATGCGCCGCAGAAAAAGCATCTAAACATTTCTAAACCGTGTTCTGAGCAATGAGCTGTTGTGCCTTCGTGCTTTTACTGTTAAAAACAGACAAGTTAGAAATAATTCACAGGCATTTCTCCTGAAACAGGCTGGTCGGCCATCTTGTCTCCATCCAACAGGCAATAGACGAGCTCTTTGGTGAGCTCCTGGTCTGATATGTCTTGTAGCGTTTTTACCAGTCGTGCTAACTTCTGAAGGGTTTGTTTGTGTAAAGCACTTTATTATAATCCGTATGACTGCTGGCAGAGCTCACGACTTAACCTTCAGGACAAACCAAAACGACCACAGCTGTTCTATTTGGCATGAAGTAGCATTAAAACTGAAGCGAATCACTGTGGAGGCGCAGCTTGGAACGTTTCCAAAAATAAAAAAACATCTGCTGAGTTACTAATGTTTTGTTTCATTTGGTTTGAAAGACCTGGTGTATCGTTTCCCCCCAGTGTGATATATTGTGAGTTATAATAAAAGTTTTTAAACATTCTTATTATCAATGTTTTTAATGTTACATCACAAACTGAACACGGACCCATCGGCCCTCAGAACTGGAAAAAACACAAGTGCAGGGATTCCACTCTTGAGGAATAAAAGCATAACATGGAATTTAAAAAAAAAAAGGTTTTACAGAAAATAGGAAAAAGAACTAACCTTTAAGACTTTACGTTAAAAGAAATAACATGTATCGTAAACGTGGGTTTCCAGAGAGGATGCCGTCACTTCCACACAAGCTAAAGTACTGAAATGGCTCAACAGACAATCATTGGCACATTTTTAACAGTTCTCGGCTGATCACAGGTTTACTGTCAGGTGAAGTGCATCAATGTCATTTCTTTGGCTCATTTGCTCCAAGTGTCATTTATAATAATCAAAATGAAATGTTGCTAAAATGTTTGCTGTTTTTCATTCCTCTCTAGTCTTTGCATCAAAAATGCTCTTCATAAAGAATCCTGGATCGTAGCTGAGATGTCTTTTAAACCACATTTTAGTCCTAAGACGTACAAAACCACCAAGTATCAAATCATCTGACAAACACTGAAACTTGTTGTACATTTCTGCAAAAACAATAAAAAAAGAACAGAAAACAAATGCTTTACTGAACGACAGCAATCGATGTCTTCCTGGATGAACGAACCGTTACTCGATAACAAACAGTCTGTTGGACGTCCAGCTGAACATCAATAAAAACAACACGACAGGAACAGAAGAAGCTCAGAACACATTCTCAAATCCAGGAAGAAATCAAACCTTCAGAGTTGAGTTTCTGAATAAGGATGAAGACGTTTCACCACCTCTGCTGACAAACCAATATTTACTGTTGGCACAAATACCAACTCCAACGTTGGCTGCTGGGACCTCAGCTAGATCCCAAGGTCTTGTCTTCCAGGTGAGGGAAGGTCTTCAAGCTGCAGCAGCCATAAAGAAGTTCCAGCAGGAGGCGGCTGCCACGCCCTCCTTCTCCGCCCCCACAGCCAATCAGGTTCTCCACAAGCTACTTTTCCCCACCGGACTCTGGCTCCTTGGCCAGACCACGGATGGACAGGTCATAAACCACCTCCTCGATCTTCTTCACGTCATACTTGAGACCGTCGTAGCGCTTCCTCAGCGGGTCGTTCTTCAGGTTGAGCAGACGGAAACCCGAGTCCAGCTCGTTGATGAAGTTGGAGATGCGGAGCGACCGGCTGTAGTCTCCTGCTGTGACACTGTTCACAGCCAACCGTGACTAAAGGAGCAGAACACAAACTGAACTAGGACTTCTCTTTTTACACTATTTAAATATGTATAAAGAAAAAAAAAAACCTCACAAAAACAACCTTTAAATCATATTTGGGAAAACTTGTCAAGGTCAAGGTTTTCTTTGTCATTCGCATCTCATGTGGTACATGTGGTGGAATGAAACTGTGTACACAGGGTCCCAGTTACATCCAACAAAAGTATAAATTGTAAAGAAAACCAGTACTGTAGTAAGATCTAAGATATGAACTAAAAAATATGCTAAACGAAGAATACACTAAACACTAATAGTGCAAAAACAATACGTGACATGTAATACAAAACATCATGTTATCATAGGTGTATTTTATTTTTTATTTTATTGTGGTGCTCGCATGATTTTATTGTTTGTAGTGTACTTAATTGTGGAAGAAGCTTTGTTTAGCGCATGATGTCCAAGACAAATTTCCCCTTGGGGACAATAAAGTATACATCTATCTATCTATGTAGAACATTTAGTAGAGCCCGACCGATATTTTAGGCAGATATAGGCATTAGGGACATATTGGTATCTGTGATAATTGTCCCATTATGCACTGATATAAACATTTCGAGGCTCAATGGGATTAACCTGCCTAAATAAAGGTTGAATAAATGAATTTATTTGTTTTCACCCCTGAAATGCTGGAACCAGCTGTGTCCTTACTTGCAAAAGGCGTAATTGTACAATGAATCCAGCAGAGGGCGCATGAAGACTACTTTGAAGTTATGGCCATTCGCTGTCGCAGCACAGCTGAAGCAGGAAGCAACACTGTGTAGCTGCTACAAAATATGCTACACTGTAGCATATTTTGCTGAACTGAGCATGGTAAGTTTATGGTTACCGTACTAATCTGTATAATAATAAAAAATATATCAACAATAATAAATTCTCTTCAATCCTCCAACCCGCTTGTCATTAGCTACGTGACTCTCAAGTTAGCAAGCTAACATTTAGATAACCTAGCCTAGACTACTGCCTTATAACTTTATCCAGAACAATAAATCTAACATAGAGGTAAAATATACACTAGTAATGTCATATTTGTCATCCTCAATGAAATGCATTTTTTGTCTGAAATATTTACTTCTCTGTAAAGGAAAATAAATTCTGCTGCGGTCAATACTTATCAGACCATCACCATACATGACTGTCTAAACAATTAACAGAGAAGGACATATATTTTGATTAATATGTATTTTTTTAACACACTTGATAACTTTATGGTGAATAGTGGAGGATAGAAAATGTGAACACACGTTAGGGAGACTGTTTCAAGACTTCAAGTGTTAAAACAGGTTTAAAAGTAGCTGTTTACTTAGATTCTTGGGGGTGGACAAATCCCAAACATTTGCAGCTAGTACATCGGTTATCGGCATTCGCCTTCCCCTCCCAATGTTGGCGATAGCCAAAATTTCATATCAGTTGGGCTCTAATATTTAGACATTAATTCTGATTTTCAACGTTTTCAAACACCTACATGTTAATATTGCCAAAGTAAACTTTAGGATTTCAAATAAGAAGTCGATTGAAATACATAATTATCACTGAGGCTTTCAATTATTGTTCAAGGTATCAGGTTTTTTTTTATTTTTTTATTTACAAAGAATGCAACCAAACTTGACTATAATAATCAAGAGCCTAAAATGTGATATGACTAATTTTGCGTAGCAGAGAAAAACTCACATTTAATTTGCAGTAACATAAAGCAGAAAGAAAATAAAAATAAGTGTGTTTGAGCTGGAAATCCACAGGTACAAACTTCCTGGGATGTTGGAAACATTGGGAAATGTTTTTTTTTTTCTTGAATATCCTGATGCATGCTCAATAGTCATTAATTCTGGTCCTCTGGACATTCAAAAAAACAAAACAAACACAACAACAACAACAAAATAAATTGTAGAAACATTTCGTCTTTCCTCCGAAACTCCACACTGGTTGATCCACTATGAGAAGGTGCTATTAATAAGACTGAGCTGAATACAGCTCCTCAGTCTGAAGAAGTCTTTCGGAGGAAAGACGACAAGTTTCTACAAATTTTGTTTTTATTGTTGTTTGTTTTGTTTTTTGAATGTCCAGAGGACCAGATTTAACTTTTTGGGATTTTCTCTTGAATGTTTGTAGTCAGTTAAAATCACTTTTAGCTTTAGGATGTGCAGGTATCAGATGGATGATTTGAATTAGTCTAGAAAGTGTCAGCGTTTACAACTAAAACATCTGGAATTTATCCAAACTGAATAATAAAACAAGTACATTTGACACAATGAGCACACCGACACCTTAAATTTCCAGCTATAAAGTACTGTTACTGTGACAGCTTAGCATCAGTTACAGACTCACCAGCTCACTTGCCATGATCAGAACACCTGCCAGGTAATCCTCCACATCCAGGTGGAAGCCCTTCTCTCGCACAACCTCAACTGAGAATGAGCGCACCCAGGAAATTAAATAAATGATGTTTAGGCGATTTTCTTGATATAACAGTTAACCTGGTACCTACTCCCAAGTATTTGTGCCACCTCCTCCCGAGTGACAAGCGCCTCACTTTCCAGGTAGACGACGAAGGCTGCGAGGAAAGCCAAACGCTGCAGAACGAACCGCCAGTGCTCATGGAACCTGAACAGGTAGGAGAATAAAAGATGAATAAAAGATGGAACCAGAGGTGCAACATCTGCAGTCACATCAACTATGCACGCTGGAAGATACAAAGTGAAATAACTGGAGACAATGATCATTACCTGTAATACTGCTCCACAGGAAATTTGGTCTTCAGATCAGCTATTTGTGTCCTCACCGTGCAGAACAACTCCCGTGCCTTTGCACATTTACTGGGGACTGAAAGAAGAGAAAACAGTAAGTATTTTAAAAAATGGTCCAACATAATATTATCAATCACAGGTTATGTTAAAATACTCACTTTCTTTGAATCCAGATGGTTGGTGGACACTTTGGAGTACTGTTAGTATTTCTCTGGCAGTCTGCTCCAAATTCTGAACCACCTTTCGGATATCCTAAAAAAATAAAATAAAATAATAATAATAATTAAACTCCTTATTAGAAATAGACAGCTGTCAATTAATGTTAAAATCAATGTCTGTTCAGATAGTTGAAATTATCGTGGTAATTAGGCCAAATAAACAGTGCTATTATCATTATTTAAATGTGATGTTTGAGTCACTGTTGCCCTCTTTCATTTGCGAGCAGCTAAAAACAAAAACAGCTCGGCAGAGCGTTAGCTAGCTGTTAGCTAACATGTTGTTGCGATGTTCTTACCTCTCTGACGTCCTGGTCGGCGCTCAGGAAGCCCTGAATGTAGCTGAACATTTCGGCGACGGACATATCCGAGCAGCGACAAGACCCTCCCGTCAATTTTCAAGGCGCTAGGAATGACAGAGCGGTTAGCGGCTAGAACCAGAGCCACAGCGTGTAGCAAGACTCCGCCTCCAACGGGCGCGTTCTGATGATGTCATCACTACGATCCGACACTTTTTTTAATTTACCGTTTATTGTTGTTTTTATTTTTTTATTTACTAATTTGCTATTTTTATGATTTTAAAAGTTTATTACTTTTACAGTTTAATTTATTTTGTAGTTTTTAATACTTGAACTGTGTTATCAGTTCAAATCAATTTGGCCAACAGTGTTATTCTTGTTAAAGCGCTTTATAAATAAGGTTATCTTGTATTGTATCATATTCTTATCCTGCCGAAATAAAATTAAAAAATAAAATTATATTGAAAATATAGTAATTGTCAACTGAAAGTTTCCCATGATTAAACTGACTTGGTCCATTTTAATTAAACAGCTGCCTCATTATTGCCTTGTTCATCTGTATAGGACCTTTGACACCTTGACTCTTAAAATTACAAACCATTCATACGTTCAGTTATTTAACACAATCATAAATAGATTTCTCACAAATGTACTTTATTTATGAAATCATCAACTGAAAGTCACAATGTTTAGCTGTTTTTACCCGAGTAGAAGATCCATCCATCCATTTACAGTATCTTATCCCACTTGTTCCTTTTTGGGCTGTAGGGGTCACTGGTGGTGCCCATGTCCAGCTATCACATTCACTGTGCAAGAGGCGGGGACTTTTGCAGTCCATCACAGGGACACACAGAGACAAACGAGACAACCATTCACTGTCTCTCTCACCCAGGGACAAGTCAGAGTTACCATCAGTCTAACATGCAAGTTTTTGGTCTGTGGGAGGAAACTGGAGAACCCGGAGAAAACCCACGCAGCACGGAGAGAACATGCAGACTCCACACAGAAAGACCCCCGGACTGGGATTTGAACCAGGGACCTGCTCGCTAGAGCGGGCTTCATTTGTGCTTTGCGAGCTGAGTCGTTATTAAACTCAAACTGTCAAAATCAATTTATTTAAACTGAGGTTCATAAACTTGAATCTTCTGATTGAATTAAGTTTTCACAGTTTTAGTTGTGACATTTTAACAGCTGCCGTTGGGACGGTGGCGGTTTGAGCAAAGCAAACCAACGTTTTACAGAATCTATCCTCAACCCTACTGTAGGTCCATTTAGTCATATTAAAATAAAGTGTTGTTAATGGAGCTGCTGAAACTTCTGTAGTCGCTGCATCACTGAGATTAAAAACAAAAGGCTAAAGTTTGAACTTTAAAAACTGACCTTTGACCTCAGATATGAAGTCTGAGCGCAGCTGCTCTCCTTCATTTACTTCCACGTTGACAGACGGTGCACTTCATCAGAAAAAAGTGACATTTAAGAGTTAATTGATTTTAAAGAAGAATCTGTTGTTGGATGTTAAAGTCCAACAGCCACCTCTGAAGTCCTAAGTGCTGTTAATCACTGTTAAATACAATGTTTGTTTGTTTGTTTGTTTTCACATTCAGGCCACTCAGGTGTTAAAAATAAACCTTTAACTAACGGACCAGTCATGGAAACACCTGAGCACATGGCCGCCGACTGCTGAAGGCTGATGGTGTCATGTCGGGGATCGGGCACAGGTGTGCTCTTCCTCTCTCCTTTTCTAGAACATTGGCTCTCCCACCTCCTCTGCCTCTTCTGTCTGAGAAGGTTCTGACTCCACGACTCTGTCCCGTTTCTGAGTGTGCAGCTCCATCCTTCACCTCAAACAGAAGCTGCAGCTTCACGTTCAAAAATCACCTCATTGTTCTAAACTACACACCAACTATAAAATAAATAGCACAAATCTCATTATGTCTGCTCTTGCTGTGTCTATCGCCACCAAACTTCCTTCAACTTCTGTGTCTTTTACTTCTTCCTGTAGGTTTTTTGCCACTTGACATGTAACTTGGGGCCTCACAAAGAAGGTGGGGGTTGTTTGTTAGGTGGTTGGGGGAGAGAGGGGCAATAGAAATCTGCTGCAATCTGGCATGGTTGGCTCCCTGGTGTGACGTCACCCCTATTTATGAACGTGAAGGGCTTCTTCCAAAGCCGCAACTGAAACGGCTTGAAATCGCACAAAACTATGTTTTTAAAACCAGTTGGTTTATTTATTTATTTATTTTTTATTTTTTGGTTACTTTTCATTGTTTGCCGCAGAACAGAGGTATTTATTTATGTCTCTGTCTTAAATATCTGGATATGCAATATGAAAAAAATGCTGGGTGTTGGACTTTAATAAGAGTATTTTACAATGTTTCCCAGTTCTTTCATCAGCTGTTTTGGACAAACAAATTATTAGTACAGGTAGTCCTCGAGTTACGGCGCCCCCGACCTACGACGCTCCGGACTTGCGAACGGCACCCGATGACGTCATCCGGCAGCATACGGCACTATTTTTCAGAAAATTTCACTTATTTCTGGTTTTTTTTTTGTGTTTGTTAGCTAGCTAACTGCATTAAAATACATTTTAAAGGCTCAGAATGTACGCTGGTGTTG
>JARVGQ010000309.1:2083902-2094507 GCA_031762355.1 Hypsolebias martinsi
ACACACACACACACACACACACACACACACACACACACACACACACACAGTTTGAAACCAGACACTGAACTGCTTTTTTACATTTCTTAAAAAAACATAAAAGAGGTCATGCAAATCCAGATGTAATTAATCCCAGATTTTATTCCTTGATAAAATTAATCCAGTTGACTGTAATGAATGTGATAATTGTTCTGTTTATTCACCCCCCCTCCATCTGACTCTGTCCTCTGCATCCTCTGTCCTCATCACAACCACCTCCATCCTCTCTAACTGCACCTGTACCTGCTGGACCTCTGATGATCTCAGTCCTAATCTTATCCATCCTCGTCACTCCAAACCTCATCATCTTCATTTCTGACACTTCCAGTTCTGCCTCCTGTCGTTTTGATCAACAGAAATGTTTCCACCATGAGTCACGACTCAAATATGTAGGCTATATTACATTTGGCATGATGATAAAGCCGACGTCGTTTTAATTCTTGATCAAGACACTGTTTCATGTTGTGTCATTAAAATCAGGTTACTCCCCCCCGTTCAAATTAATATGATTCCTTTCTGACAGAATGACAGATGCTGAACAGATGTTTAGTTCTTAAATATGAGCTAAAATCCATGTGCAAAGGTGTTTTTAAATTTTACTGACAGTCCGATCGATCTCAGTAACAGGTTGGAGCTGTACAGATAAATAAAAACAGACAAAAACAAACCACGTGACTTTAACAGAGACACAGAAATATCACATAAAGTTTTAAAACATCGCACTATTACCGCACTACTGTTTTTAGTACAAAATTTTTTTAAAAACATGTCAGCGCTTCATTTTAAGAACTGATCTGAGATCGGTTTAAAATAACCGGAAGAGCGGATTAACGAACTTCCGGTTTCAGTCTCGAACAACCGTCAAAATGGCGAAGATCGCCAAAACGCACGAAGGTAAATTATTCGGAAATATTCATCTATATTTTCGGTTTCACTTTGTTCTTTGTTTATACGTGTTTGTGCATTTTGTATCTATAATCACAGCATCGTTAAAATTCCGTTTTTGCGTGAAGTTGTTATTTTTAAGCGGAGGGCCCACTTCGATGCAACGCGGACTTTACATAATGGCGCTGGTTGCTAAGCTAATTAGCTTCAACTGACTCTTCTTGCATTTCGTGGAACTTAAACAACAGTCAAAGCCAATAGATGTTCTAATGCCTTCGAAAACACCACAAGCTTTATGTACGCTGCGTTGTAGGGAAATATCTATTATTAGTAGGATTATTTTATGTTTTGCTTTTCAGCCATCTTGTGACGCAGGGCTAATCCGTTCGTTTAGCATCGTGATTCATCCACACAGTCCAGGCCCTCCGGCTGGTTCAGCAGACAAACATGTCTGCAGGTCCAAGCAGTCACAACAACTCACTTGGAGCTGATATTAACAAGAAAATATAAATAACGACTCTAGCGGGTTAATCCATGACATATTTACGACATTAGACAGTTTGATCCGGTTAGTAGTGATGCTAAGTCATGATCTTTGTTTTGGCACTTGTGGTTGAATAATTGACATTCAAAAAAAAAAATTTAAAGGAATTTTTTAAATTATACCATATTTTTAGTGTTGTTCTAATCCTTACTTGAGTTTGTTATTGATAAAAATCTATATATACATTGTTATATATTTGCCCTTTTGGTGAGGCTTTTCTTCATGTGACCTAAAATAAATTAGTATACCGTATTTGGAAGATTTGCCACAGTACACACTATATATATCTGCATATGCTTAAATTTACCTTTTTTATTCACTGTATTATTACATGATTCAGCAATAGAATTACTGTTGGGGACACTGTGGTGTAGAGGTAGGGCAGCCGACTTGGGACCAGAAAGGTTCAGCTCCACCATACAGCATGTCCAAGGTTCTTGTCATTTGCATCACATGTGATACATGAGGTGGAGCAAAATTGTGTACCCAAGGTTCCAGTTATACTCAAAATGGCAAAAAAAAAAAGGATATAAAATAAAAAAGATATTGTATGCTAGGATCTAAGATATACACTAAACAATAATGTGTTAGCTATTACTGCCACTTCTGAGGGAGATCCGAACAGAGGGAAGGGGGCGATGGAGCTGGAGGCGGGTCCTGGGTCCCAAGAGGAAGTCTCGGGGGGCCTGTACACAGCTCCTCGTCTTAACAAATATAAAATAATATGGTGTATATTAAGGTATACGTATATGTTGTGGTGTCCTTGAGCATGTCACCTAATCCCTAACTGCTCCCTGGGCACCTACATAGCTGTCCATTGCGCCACCTGAGTGCATCTCATGTTTGATGGGTTAAATGCAGATAATTACCTGTAATGTTTCATTGTATAGAAACATACAGTGATGACAACACTTTCTTTCTTTACACAGTCCCATCAGACATACACGATATCGGCCATAATGGAGGTGTACAAGACTTAATGGAAAGTTTATGAATGTACCTCCTACAATTATAAAGTTCAGATTTTTGTTTATTAAATTTACATTATCTGTGCAGTGCTATTCCCAACCATTTTAACATGCCAGAGATACATCTCTCTTCCTTACTAAGAAAAAAAACTTACCCACAGCACAAAATGATTTTAAAGCAATATCGATGCGTAGCTATGCTGCAGTCACCGGCAAAATGGAAAAAATACTTATGCAGTGTTGGACCAGCTGATCAGCTGGTGCATTCATAGAAGAAAATGGAGAAACTCTTCCAGTTAAAGGTTGTTGGCTTTAGCCACAGATGGTGTGTACATCATCTGATTCAGCAACTTGTTTCTTACCTCACCCTGCTTTTTTGTCTGTCTACTGTAGACATTGAGGCTCAGATCCTGGAGATCCAGGGGATGAAGGCCACCCTGGTGGAGAATGGAGAACAAGGCGTGGGCCTGGTCTCCACTGGTTTTTACGACCAGGAGATTTATGGAGGCAGCGACAGCCGTTTTGCTGGATATGTCACTTCTATTGCTGCCAATGAACAAGAGGACGTAAGTACTTTTGAATACATATGCTTTATGTAAACCATAATTTGTCTTGCTCCAGACCTGTTATGTGGAGCTTGACTGCTCCTGTGTGTTCTGCTTGTGAGCTAGGAGAGTCTTGCCAGGCCGGCAAGATTTGACTAGACTCGTGTTTTTTCTTTCTTCCACAGGACGATGACGTTGACACATCAACAAGCTTGTTGGGACAAAAGAAACCAGGCTATCACGCACCGGTAGCGATACTTAATGCCATTCCTCAGTCAGATGAGCAGGTATGTGTTGATTTTGCTCGCTGGAGGAGAATTTTTGAGTAACAGAAGCACGACTAAACCCTGTCATTGTTTTGATCCCACAGTACGACCCGTTTGCAGAGCATCGTGCACCTAAGATTGCCGAACGGGAGGATGAATACAAAGCCCGACGCCGACAAATGATCATCTCGCCTGAGCGTCACGACCCTTTTGCAGACGGTAAAGCTTTCTCAATTTTTTTGCCTTCCCACCCATCCAGTCAGTTTTGAGATGCCCCCTCCATGACTGTCTATGGTTTAGTTTTGCCGTTAAACCCTTCGACCACGATGCAAAAGCTTGCCTCCCAGACTCAAAGCCTTCCCTGTGGTCAATCCTTTGTGGTGGGAAATTAATTTTGTTTTCTGTTTTTACTCCAAACGTCAGCATGTTAAAGGTTCTAAATAAAGGTTGAATTTAATGTGCTCGTTGTTTGTTTGGGGAGGACATTACAGTCTCATGAAAAATCTTTATTCAGATTTTTGCTGGAAGCCATTGTTGGGTTAACCATTCTGTTGAGCGGGAGAGGTGGTTAGGTGTCTCCTAACAAACATGGGTTGCAGATGGGTTGTGTGTGGGTCGAAGGGTTAGCAATCCCCATAATGGGATACTAAGCAAACAGAAATATGGGTTAGGTGTCGTACAACTGACGTACTGATGCACTGTGCTTTTCCATACTGGGCACAGTAGCATAGATTCTGAGGCAGTCAGCGAAGGCAACAAGCTTAAAGGCTTTAGTTTAATGCAGTGGCTCATAAAATGTAAAGTGCCCTCAGAAAACTTGAAAATATTTGTTTTCAGTTTAAGTTAACCATTTTAAAATGGTTTGGGGCCTCATGACTGAGTAAGCTAGTTATTTAATATACATGTGGCCAGCTTGTTCACACATTTAAATATTATTGTAAGAACATTTTATTGCATTTTACTGTTCCTGAAAATAAAGCACAAAAAACATCTTTGAGCTAGCTATTTGTATTTTTTTTTTTTTTGCCTTCTTGTTTCCCAGAACATTACAAGCTTTAATAGTCTGATCCAGTCAGGGTTGGTTTTTAGTTTTTGTTTTAAGCCTGTATGTAGAGAGAGCTTTTTGTACCTAGTTGTTGTGTAAATATATTTTTATTTTACAGCTCTCTCTGTAAAATAGAAATATGTTGTGAACAAAAGTTGTGTGCCAAAATACCACAGGCCCATACTAACTGTCCTTAATTTCTCTCCTACAGCAGTACTGCTTTGCCAGTCCTGTACTGCACTCTGTTAAGGGTGCAGCAACTCATCCTGTGTAGGTTATGGGGAACACAGTGCACATGTCAGTTTGGTCAGGGTCCACTGGCCCCTTGTTTTGGGGGGGCTGTGAGGGGAGTGAGATGCAGCGCAGCTACTTCAGTCCTCAACCCCAAGAGCCTCTTTCACTTATCTAAACCTGCAATTTGAGATTACAGTTCCTCATGTCTTCAAATATTTGATTACATGTCTGTACTTTTGTCCTTACAAAGAAGTCAAGATCTAAATGTGAAGATTGAGCTGTGCCGTTAGTTTGGCACAAGCTTTTTGCATCGTATATACCTCACCCTTACATATTAGTTTTAGGTTAAGGAAGGTAAACCACAGTCTAATGAAAATCTTGACTTATTCTTATTATTTTCTAGAATAAATAATTGGGAATGTGCACTACAGAGTCAGATAAGTTTATTCTTAGTTTTGTGGTTAAGTCCCAAGAAGCAGCATTGTGTTTGAGTGCCATAGACCATTGCAGCACAGGTGGTATACTGTTGTGTGTGACTTCAAACCCTTTTCCAAAGTGTTACTAATGGTAAAGAGAAATTTTCTAGGCTTCTTTTCTGCCGGTTGAAGTCTGACTGCAGATGGACCCTTGGCACTGAAAGTGTACGTATTCTGAGGGGCACAGCCAGGAGCCCTGCATCAGTGATCCACTTAAAGCACACAACCTCAGCTCTTTTATATGCATCTGCTTGTTTTTCATTAGAATGCTACGAGTCTATGTAAGAAAAACAAATGCATATTTGTAAGTAATTCACTAGGACGTTTTGTTAATCAGCTGTTAAACAGAACAGGAAGATGAGTAAATGTTTTGTTGAAAGAAAAAAAAGCAGGGTTAGATTTGTGAATGTGCTTGTTGTGTTTGTAATAGTTTGTGTTTTTGTGTCCTAATGTGTCTCCTTTTGTTCTTGTTCGTGCTCTTTCGCGCAGGGGGCAAAACGCCGGACCCCAAGCTTCAGGTCAGGTCATATGTGGACGTCATGATGGAGCAGAACCTGTCCAAGGAGGAGGTAAGAGTCTGGGCAATCTTTTAATTTACTGTAAGTTTAGTTCCACCGGGCTTTAAGTTGAAACGGATTTAACCAGGGAAGGGTATTGTGTGAATGGTAAATGGAGCTTACTTATAAAGCGCTTTCCAGCCCTCTATGAGGGGCCCCAAAGCGCTTCACAGTACCAGCCATCCACCCATTCATACACACACTCATACACCGGTAGCGGTCGGCTGCCATGCAAGGCGCCAGCCAGTCCTACCGGGAGCAACTCGGGGTTAAGTGTCTTGCCCAGGGACACAACGAGGTATGCAGTGACCGGGGATCGAACCCAGGACCTTCCGGTCCTGAGCCGGCTGCCCTGCCACTACACCATCTCGGCCCCAATATATATTATTATTATATTATTAAAATATGTAGTTAAAATGAAAACTAATACATTTTAACAATTAATTTAAGGACATGAGGTCAATTTGTCCTCCAGTAGTCTAAGCTTAAGGCAGCATATGAAGACAACCCTAACTATAGGCTTTGTCAAAAAGGAAAGTTTTAAAACTGGACGATATGTTGGTCTCGCGGGCAGAAACTGGAAGTTGGTTCCACAAGAGAGGAGCCTGAGAACTGAAAGATCTTCCTCCCATTCTGCTTTGGAAACTTTAGGGACCACGACAGAGCCTCCAGTCTGACAGCAAAGTGCTCTCTTAGGAAACTATGGAACAACAAGATCTGTAATATAAGATGGAGCTAGGTTGTTGAGAGCTTTGCAGGTTAGAAGTAAGATTTTGAATTCAATTCTGGATTTGACAAGGAGCCAATGGAGAGAATCTAAAACTGAAAAGATATGATCTCTCCCACTAACTCCAGTTAAGAATCTGGCAGAGCAGTTTGGATCAACTCAAGACTAAAAATTAAATAATGAGCTTGGGAATGAAATGTTTTACTTGTGTAAATGTCTAAACATGTCTTCACCTGTCTGTCTGCTTTGACTTTTTCCTCTTTTGGAAAGAATACCACGTGTCTCTCTTCTTCGTTGCTTTTCTCCTCGTCAGGGTGACCGCTGTGTTGCAACACCTTCAAATGTTGGACCTGAACATCAAGTAAAAAAACAACACTAAAATTCAAGGTTCTTTATTGTCATTTGCAACACATGTGGAACACGAGGTGGAACAAAACTGTGTACTCAAAGTTTCAATTACGCCCAAAAATATATACTGTATAAAAAAAAAAAATGATGTGAAACACAACAACCAAAAAAGTGTGATCTAAATGATCAAGCTAGTAAAACATTCTTACCTTCTCCCTGTAAAACTGCTCCATTATTCTGTACTCTTTGGCCCATTTCTTATTGATAGTGAGAAGCTGAGTGAAACAGAGACATCAAAAATCTTATAAACCCTGAAACCAAACACACACATGTTGAGGAGTGTCAGTCCTGAAATGTGCTCACCTCCTTATTCTGCTCCTCCAAGAGAAAAATCTCAGTTTTCATTCGCTCATAGGTGCTGACCGGCATTTCCGACTGAATCACACACAAAAAGAGGAAGAGGTAAAACACGCCCACAAGCAGCCGAAAGCCTGCGACGCTGTGCGATTATGACTTCCTTTTCACACACTTCTGGAAGTTTTGTTATTGCGGTAGAACAGAAGACAGCTTCTCGGTGCTCGTGTGACTGAAAAGTGTTTCCTGGATGAACTGTTTGAAAATTACCAACCTGTGTGTCAGCTGGAAAATCCACATGGCGAGTCTCAGGGGCTGCTCCGGCATTACCAAGAGGAAAACAAACCTCAGCCCTAAAAAGTGCATAAAACAATTTATACTCACAAAGATTAGATTATTCAAACAATAGCAGCAGACTGTGATGTGTTGGGTTTTACCTGTTAGCGCCCGGCTGTGATGGGTTCAACCTGCTGACTTGTTTGTTAGTGGGTTTAGTTGGGCTCTCCTTCAAGTTTTGCTGAACACAAAGGGACAAACTTCACTCAGTAGATCCACTTTTTTCACTTCTGATACCAATATCCGAGGTTTAGTATCGGTATATACCGATCCGATACCAATATGATACAGAAAAACAGTTCTGAATTAACTTAAAACATTTTTTTTTTTTACGCAGACATAAATATACTTATTGAAAAATCTGCCCCAGTACAGCACACTTAAACACACCAATAGTTTAAATGTGTAAAAACAACACAACTTTAATTTGTTCGGTCAGTGCAGTTATGAGTATAACATTCAATGAAAAATAAATAACGATAAAGATACTGAAACTGACAGAAACAATAGGTTGACAACTTTGGTCAAACATGAAACAATAGACTTCAACAAACATTTCAAATGTTCAGGGATTCTAAATATAATGTCAAATAAATAATAAATGAGCTGAAACAAGAGGAAAAAAAAAACAGTAGCTACACTAGTTTGGTTGGCAGATATTTAAAATAAACAGCAATCAGCTCCTGTCCATATGGACACATTGCAGTCACATTGTCACAGACACCCGATCAAGATTTAATTTTCAATATCAGTACAGATACAGACACTAATATATGATCGGTGCATCTCTAGTAAATACCAGCTCTAGAAAAGTCTGAGTGGTTTAGAAATTCTGATTACAACACACATAATCCTCAGCTTCTTTCTTGACCGCTTTCCTTCATCTCATTTCCTCAAATAAAAGCAAATAAAACCCCAAAGAAGCTCATATTTAATAAGCTAGCAAGAAGCTAGTGAGCATAAACTTTAGATTAAACTAAAATTGGAATGTTTTATTAGAATTAATGTAAAACTACATTCAAGATTATATTTCTGGAAATACATCTGAATAGTTGTGCTGTTTTTTAGCTGCTTGGTGTGAATCATTACTAAATTTTCTAACAGATGTGTGCAGGAGTGCTGGGGATCGTGGCAAAATGTGAGCTAATTCAGACCCATGGCTGGTGTAAATTATGACGTCAGCTACAGTAAACTCAGGCTACATATTCTGGGTGCTTACATGTTTCCATCACACCAATAAAACAGAAACTATATGGCAAAAAAGCTAATCGAATATAAATATAAATTATATAAATGTCCTTTTTGTGTTTTGAAGTTCATAGACAGGACATTTGGATTGCAGTCCATATTTTTTGCTTTGGCAATGGACGACCATGTAATTTCCTCTGTCTTTGTGTGTTCTCTTTGTCGTTCTGTTAGCAAAATAACTCAAAACTACTGGACAGATGTTAATGAAACTCCAGAAACTAATCACTGCATGTCCTGGAGGCATCCCAATTCGAGCTAGCCACCACAGATAACACCCAAGCGGTTACAACTCAGTCAGTTTCGCAGATAATGAGTTAAAATTTAGTGTGGTAGTAGCTGAGAGTCACCCTCAACACATACTATACATCAAGCAAAATCTTTTAAACTGATGCATGTAAAGTGGTGGGTAATCCACAGATAAATAATGTTACCTTTTATGTATGTGGATGTTTTTGTTCAGTGCCCTGAGATGACTGTTGTAACTTGGTGCTATGTAAATAAACTGAATCGAACTGAATTAATATTTATTTGGTGTTATGTACAGTGCAATAGTTTAAAACCCATCTCTTATATTTTATATTCTCTTTTCATGGAGTTAGAATCGTGTAGGCCTATTCCTAAAATTAATTGGTAGCTTTTCATTCTTTCAAACTATTTCTTTTGTCAGAAAGTCCACAAATGAAGGTAGAAGTTCAAGAACAAAAATCAGCATCTTAGAGATGCATCATTCGGTTCATCATTTTTATGTAAAGTTTTCAATGAAAAACAGATTTAGGAATTATCTTTTTTGTGCTAAAATACTATTGCACGTTTTGAATTGTGGTAAGGGTTAAGATTTAAGTATAGTGTGTTAAAAATGGGAAAAATTAGCCAAAATGTAAGGAAAAACTGAGAACTCCAGGATTTTTTTTTTTTATCAAAAAGCACTAGGAAGCGAGCTCTCCGTTGTATTTTCATCAAATCAGACCTCACTGAGCCTAATCTAAACGAGTTTAAGCCTTAATAAAAGCTTAAGGTGTAATAAACTCACCATGCTGTCACTGTGAGGTCTTCACACCACTCAGCTTCCTCTGCTGTTTGTACCTGCGACTCGTTTAAATTGAACCAGGAAGTGACGTACCGTCACCAAACCGTCCAATCAGAAGCCGGGGTTCCCTCGCGCGCAATCACACGAGCGCTTCCGGCTTTTGTCGAAGGAAAGGAAAGTACAAGCTGCGCCGTGGACAGCGCGTGCGGTAATTAACGTGTTTACAGCATGAGGCGATGAGTAAAGGGCGCCAGAAATCACGTCACGTGGTCACTTTTCTAAGGTTTTATAAAAATATTCATGTTCACCCTGATTTTTGTTTTAAAGCTTTATATGTCACATGAATGATAAATAACTAACTTTGTTATAACAGTTTGCTTATCTATTTATCATCCATTTGTTTTACTTTTTCATTTAATCTTTTTTGTACTTTATAGAGAAACTCAGCTATCAGATGATTACTCCTTATAAAGCCATAAATAAATAAAGTCATAGAACATTTAAAACTACCACATCAGCTTTAGTTGTGTGTCTGTAAAATTGACTGGATTAGGGCCATTTTTGTGTTAATGAATTTTGATCGGCTGTGTCGGCCATTTTGAATTGGATTGACAACTCAGTTGTTGAGGTGCATCCAATTATTAATTCATGAAAGTTTCATTAAAACCCATCAAGTGGTTCATAAAATATTTTGCTAACAGGCAAATAGAGTTAATGGCAACGTTTTAAGCAAACATCTTGCACAATCTCATGTCTCTTGTAAATGAGTCCTCATGAACCTGTATTTTTCAACCAATCAGCCTTTATTTATACAGGCTAGTCTCACTGAACCACAAGGACTCATTCACAAGAGGGACCTGATATAAAGTACAAACAACAATAACAGTAGAGAATGATAACAATAAACTACAGGTTGTCCCCGACTTACCGCGCCATCGACTTACGGCAACTCGGACTTACGGCGCCGCCCCAGTGACGTCATCACACCTTACGTTGTCTTTTTTAT
>JARVGQ010000309.1:2095820-2106743 GCA_031762355.1 Hypsolebias martinsi
GCCAGGTCTCTCTTGTAAATGAGTCCTCGAGGCTCAATGAGATTAACCTGCCTAAATAAAGGTTGAATGAATTATTATTCTGTGTTCAGAGAGAGATTCGTCAGCACTTGGCAGAAAAGGCTAAATCTGGAGACCTGAAAGCTGTCAATGGGGCTGCTGCTGCCGCCGCCGCCGCTGCCCAAGCTGCCGCTAAACGTAAGCGCCGTTGGGACCAGACGGCCGACCAGACCCCATCCAATGCTACACCCAAAAAGATTTCCAACTGGGACCAAGCTGACTCCTCTGCTGAGGTGAGCCATTATTCCTCTTGATTCTCAGAAAAGTTCTTTTGAATTCTCAGTTTTAATCTGATGATTTGTTCCTCCTTCAGACTCCAGGACACACTCCTGCACACACACCTTCAAACAGCCGATGGGATGAAACCCCTGGCCGCCCTAAAGGCAGCGAGACCCCAGGAGCCACTCCCAGTTTCTGTATGTGGGAACCCACTCCCAGCCACACCCCTGCTGGTGCTGCCACCCCCGGCAGGGACACACCTGGCCATGCCACACCTGGACATGGTGGAGCCACGGGAAGCGTTCGCAAAAACCGCTGGGACGAAACCCCTAAAACTGAAAGGGAGACTCCGGGACACGGCAGTGGCTGGGCTGAAACCCCACGGACAGACCGAGGAGAGGAGTCTGTGGGCGAGACCCCGACACCCGGAGCCAGCAAGAGGAAGTCTAGGTGGGATGAAACCCCTGCCAGTCAGATGGGTTCTTCAACGCCTCTGCTGACCCCAGGAAAAACTCCACTGGGCACACCTGCCATGAACATGGCCACACCAACACCTGGTAAACACCATGCCTTAAGTTCTGACACGGAGCTGGTCATGTGTTGTTGCTCCGCCCCCTCATGGTGTTAACTCATGTTTTTTTTTCAGGACATCTGATGAGCATGACTCCAGAGCAGCTGCAGGCCTGGAGATGGGAGAGGGAGATCGATGAGAGGAACCGACCTCTTACAGACGAGGAGCTCGACGCCATGTTCCCAGAGGGATACAAGGTGGGTCTAATATTCCAGCTACAACAGCTGGAGCGATAAAAGACCTGCTCTGACGGGCTGATCTCGCTGTCCGCAGGTGTTGCCTCCTCCGGCCGGTTACGTTCCAATCCGCACGCCAGCCCGCAAGCTGGCAGCCACGCCCACTCCCATCGGAGGCATGACCGGCTTCCACATGCAGGTTGAGGACCGCACCACCAAACAGATGAACGACCAGCCTTCAGGGAACCTCCCCTTTCTCAAGCCTGATGATATCCAGTACTTTGACAAACTCCTGGTGAGTAAATCTGCACATAGAGAAATGATCAGTCGGCCAGGCTCCGGTTAACGGTCTGTTTCTTCAAGGTGGAGGTGGACGAGGCAACCCTGAGCCCCGAAGAACAGAAGGAAAGGAAGATCATGAAGCTGCTGCTGAAGATCAAAAATGGAACACCGCCCATGAGAAAGGTTTGTTTTTCTGAGTTCCTGCTGGGCCTTTCGTGTCTCACGCGGCCTGCTGGTTTGTAAAAGCATGAACTGCTTCCACTGCAACGTCAACACGCAGCATTGAGCCTGTGTGGAAACGGCGTGAATCTTTGCTACAGGATGTCCTCCCTGAGGAGCTGCTGCTGTCAGTGGAAGTCACACATTCACTGGGAGCAGCAGACCGTCAAGACTCGAGGGTTTCTACAAATCAAAGATGTTTGCCTCTTTCTAGATCTTACTCAAAAGTAGTGCTTGCTTTTCCTCTGCATTGGCCTTTTAGCACTGTTTTGTGAATGTGCTGGAACAGGAAGTGTTAAATGTGTAGGTGGCTGTTTTCCTCTGAGCTGGATCTCCAGACTGACTCGCCTCTTCCTGTCGTAGGCCGCTCTGCGTCAGATCACGGACAAAGCTCGTGAATTTGGAGCAGGTCCACTCTTCAACCAGATCCTGCCACTGCTCATGTCGCCCACCTTGGAAGATCAGGAGCGCCACCTGCTGGTCAAAGTCATCGACCGTATTCTCTACAAGCTGGACGACCTGGTGCGCCCGTACGTGCACAAGGTGGGTTCAGTGTCCACGGTGTCCCTGCTTTTTGTTCAGTGGCTCTGCATGCCGGCGTGTAACCAACCCTGACCTCTTCCTGTGCAGATCCTGGTGGTGATCGAACCGCTGCTCATCGATGAAGACTATTACGCTCGAGTTGAAGGCAGAGAGATCATCTCCAACTTAGCGAAGGTACTGTGGAGCTGCTGCCTGGTTCCATCCAATAATGGTGCGAACCATTCTCGCCTGTTGGACCAGTCTGTGGTCCGATCAGGGCTAGTTGTTCGCCAGATTGATACCAACACGAGAGCATGCAGACCGGACCTTCATGCCCGTCTGTTCTCAGCCTGCACCCGTTGGTCACAACCTTCAACGTGCACGAACTTCTGTTGTTTTAAATAGTTAGCTGTAGATTCTGCTGAGCAGGACAGTAGCTGAATGATGTCAACCTTTAATCTTTCTCCTGTGCGTCTCAGGCTGCCGGTTTGGCCACGATGATCTCCACGATGAGACCCGACATCGACAACATGGACGAGTACGTCAGAAACACGACGGCCCGAGCCTTCGCCGTGGTGGCCTCGGCCCTCGGCATCCCCTCCCTCCTACCTTTTCTCAAAGCCGTCTGCAAAAGCAAGAAGTCGTGGCAAGCGCGGCACACTGGCATCAAGATCGTGCAGCAGATCGCCATCCTGATGGGCTGCGCCATTCTGCCTCACCTGCGCAGTTTGGTGGAAATCATCGAGCACGGTCAGTTGGAGCTTCAGCTGAAGCACGAAACACAAACAGCTCTCAAGTTGTTTCTAACAAACCCAAGTCATGTTCGAAAATGGTTTCCTAGCTCTGATTCTTTTACAACTCCCAGTTTCTTTATTTTGACTGTTTGTCTGCTGCAGGTTTAGACTCCTGATGGTTTCTCGTGTCTCTTTGTTCTGGCTGTTCTTCTGCAGGTCTGGTGGACGAGCAGCAGAAGGTGAGGACCATCAGTGCTCTGGCCATAGCTGCCCTGGCTGAAGCGGCCACACCGTACGGCATCGAGTCCTTTGACTCTGTGCTGAAGCCGTTGTGGAAGGGCATCAGGCAGCACAGAGGAAAGGTGAGGCCTGAGCCTGCACATGGCGGCAGAGTGAACGTCGACTCGCCAAAGTCTGTCCCAGTCGAGTCCAAAACCTGTGAGTGAGTTTGAACTCCTGAACTCTGTCGTTTCCAGGGTCTGGCTGCGTTCCTCAAAGCTATCGGTTATCTGATCCCACTGATGGACGCTGAGTACGCCAACTACTACACAAGAGAGGTGATGTTGATCCTCATCAGGGAGTTCCAGTCTCCTGACGAGGAAATGAAGAAGATCGTGCTGAAGGTAAGTTTGTTGTGTGTGTTCAGCCACCACATGGTTGCTGCCCAGCTGCTCTTCTCTCCCGCTCGCCTCCCTCAGTTATAATCTGAGTGAAGACCACGCAGACACACTTAACGGCGCTGGCGTTGTCTTTCAGGTGGTGAAACAGTGTTGTGGAACCGATGGTGTGGAATCAAACTACATCAAAACAGAGATCTTGCCGCCTTTCTTCAAGCACTTCTGGCAGCACAGGATGGCTCTGGACAGACGTAACTACAGACAGGTCAGCAACTGGACCAGACCCAGGAGGTCCACTCACAGTTCAAACATTTCAGACACAGATAATTACCGACTACGTAGTCCTGGAAGTTCTTCAGCACATTATTTGAGATTTATGTGCTCCCAGTAAATGATTTCACAGTTCCTCAGTAATCACACCCGTTTATAGTTTTTAACGGTACCAGAGTGTTTCAACACGCACGTGACAGGTTCCCTTTTATGTTTCTGTGTTTGCAGCTGGTGGACACCACGGTGGAGCTGGCTAACAAAGTGGGAGCGGCAGAGATCATTTCTCGCATCGTTGATGACCTGAAGGACGAAGCCGAGCAGTACAGGAAGATGGTGATGGAGACCATCGAAAAGATCATGGGGAACCTGGGTGCAGCCGACATCGACCACAAGCTGGAGGAGCAGCTGATCGACGGCATCCTGTACGCCTTCCAGGAGCAGACCACGGAGGTGAGCACGAGGACACGACGTGTTCACATGTGTGTGCTGAGAGTGGATTAATTCCTCTGCTCCTCCGCCTGCAGGACTCTGTGATGCTGAACGGTTTCGGGACAGTCGTGAACGCCCTCGGGAAACGTGTGAAACCTTACCTGCCCCAGATCTGCGGTACGGTGCTGTGGCGTCTCAACAACAAGTCGGCCAAAGTCCGTCAGCAGGCGGCGGACCTCATCTCCCGCACGGCGGTGGTGATGAAGACCTGCCAGGAGGTAACGCTGCAGAAACAGCACACCTGGGGCTGAGGACAAACTCTGACGTCTTCCTGTCTTCTGTCCTGCAGGAGAAACTGATGGGTCACCTGGGGGTGGTTCTGTACGAGTACCTGGGAGAGGAGTACCCCGAGGTGCTGGGCAGCATCCTGGGCGCGTTGAAGGCCATCGTTAACGTCATCGGTACGTTTTGTGTGTATTTTAACTACAGGATGATGGAGCCGCTGATTAATTTTATTATGATTATTTGTACTTTTATGTAACATTAACTTTACCTTTGGTTAAATGTGCGCAGCCTCCTGCAGGTACACGTTCGGCTACTTTGTTGTGTGATGCCTGACTTTTGGCTTTTCTTCCAGGTATGCACAAGATGACGCCACCGATCAAAGACCTGCTTCCTCGTTTGACACCCATCTTGAAAAACCGGCACGAGAAAGTCCAGGAGAACTGCATCGATCTGGTGGGCAGGATCGCCGACAGGTCGGTGGAGTCACGGTCCTCAGGGTTTGTTGCTGTCTTCTAGAGTCGGCCTCACCGTGGACCTCATTTCTGTGTTGTTTTAGGGGAGCTGAATATGTATCGGCCAGGGAGTGGATGAGGATTTGTTTCGAGCTGCTGGAGTTGCTCAAAGCGCACAAAAAGGCCATCCGCAGAGCCACCGTCAACACGTTCGGTTACATCGCCAAAGCCATCGGGTGAGAACCTGAAACGTTGGACTCGAGCTCGTCGCAGCGCCGCAGACCCCTGACCTGTTTGTTCTCCTCGTAGGCCTCACGACGTGCTGGCCACTCTGCTCAACAACCTGAAGGTTCAGGAGCGTCAGAACAGGGTCTGCACCACGGTGGCCATCGCCATCGTGGCTGAAACCTGCTCTCCGTTCACGGTGCTGCCGGCGCTCATGAACGAGTACAGAGTCCCCGAGCTCAACGTGCAGAACGGCGTCCTCAAGTCCCTCTCCTTCCTGTTCGAGTACATCGGCGAGATGGGCAAAGACTACATCTACGCCGTCACGCCGCTGCTGGAGGACGCCCTTATGGACAGGTGAGACGAGGAGCTGGTTCTGCTCCGCCTCTGGTGAAGCGGTCGGTCCTGAACGTTGAGGTTTCAGAACCACGTTAGAACAGAGGCAGAACATTTCTCCTCGCTGTTACTGAGCCCGTTGCTTCGAGCTTCGTTTAGCTGTGCACATCAGCCGAGGGGAATTCCTCTAAACTTTAATGCTCATTTAAAAAAATCAATAAAAATTGATTGGTTATTAATTTGTCCAGCAGGTGCTCTGTCAGTCCTGGCTTGTCTACCAGACGTCTACACGTGATGCAGATGTGTGCAACAAGCTACGAGTGTTAGCGTGTTAGCTTACTGCAGGCTCCTATAGAGCTAATAACCCAGCTAGTTTGAGAACTTGTATTTAATTAATTAAATTTAAAAGATGTTGATTGTACAAGTCATTGTAAACAACTCTGTAAACAAAAGTAACGTTCGGCAAACATCAAGCGGATGTTTGATTAAAGACCACACAGTTGCTGCTCGATCCTGCACACAGGACGAAGACCTCCCCGTGACGTCTGTGTCTTTACTCGTTTGTGTTGTCGCCCCGCAGGGACCTGGTCCACAGGCAGACCTCCAGCGCCGTGGTCCAGCACATGTCTTTGGGCGTCTACGGTTTTGGCTGCGAGGACTCTCTGAACCACCTGCTGAACTACGTGTGGCCCAACGTCTTCGAGACGTCTCCTCACGTCATCCAGGCGGTCATGGGCGCCCTGGAGGGGCTGAGGGTCGCCATCGGGCCCTGCCGCATGCTGCAGTACTGCCTACAGGTAAGGACCTGGACCCAGATGGGATCAGGTGGACTCGGCTGTTCCGTTGGACTGTTCTGAACCACGTGATGTCGTCCGCAGGGTCTGTTCCATCCGGCTCGCAAAGTGAGGGACGTCTACTGGAAGATCTACAACTCCATCTACATCGGCTCCCAGGATGCCCTGATCGCTCACTACCCCCAGGTCTACAACGACGAGAAGAACGTGTACGTGCGCTACGAGCTGGAGTACGTTCTGTAAATACACCCGGATCAGCACCTTCAGGTCCCTTTTTATTTAGTGTCGCTCACGTTCAAGTTCAAGATTCAGAGTTGAGGAAATGTGGACGTCTTTTTGTATTTTTTACGTTGAGTGTTTTTGCTGTAAGGAGCTGAGGAGCGTTGTTGGACGGCAGCCGTCCTCCGTATGTTTGACATTTCTGCTTTCTTTTCTCAGTGAATTGATAAAACTTCTGAACCTCCTGTTCTTATTAGATTCATGCTTTATTTAACCAAATAAAAGATTTGTGTACAAAGAACTTGCTCTGTTGTGTTTTCTTTCTATACGTGACAGCTGAGACAGTCATCGTCTCCTGTGCAGCTGTCAATCAATCCAGATGATCAGTCCGAAGCTAATTGGTCGTAACATTATCTGAACTCCGACACGGTGAAGCAGGTTTACTGCATTTTAACTGGTAAAATGGAGAATGTTAAACTTTGTTGTTGACGCTCTTCTCAAAAACGTGATCCAATCCACTTACTGTTTGGATGCTGCTGCTGGCGCGCATGTACGCGACGTCATGACTTTGGTTTTGGTTTCCGTTTGAAAACGGCGCTCGGTGAACTGCGTGCAGCGATTAGAGGTCGTCACTGTGCCAGAAAGGCTGAAGAGAGCCAGCGAGTCACTCACAGGAGCTTTTAGCTGTGGAGTGATCTGCTCACACGCCTTCTAGATTGATTGACAGGTCGCCTCGTGGAAAGAAAAGTCTTGTACGACTTCTCTCTTAATTTTATGGCTTTTTTTCTGAGCATGGCCCTAAAGCTCCGTAGTAAAAATAAGTAAGCTACAAACAAGCATGGCAATTCACAACAGAATGTAAATCTAACGGGCAGATTTAGATATGGCAACATCAAAGCAAAATAAAGAATAAGGTAAAAGGAAAAGACTTGAACAACAATTATATTTTAGGATTGGGATTAGCATGCAGTAGTGGGCAGTTCCATTAACATTTAATACAGGTCTTCATATGTTTCAATATATTTCAGAGAGATCCAAGTCAGGAGTCTGTTGTAGAGAGCGCCATGTCTTCTGCCATCATCTGCCTGGGGAGCAGCACCAGAGCAGGTGACTTCAAAAAGATCAAGCTCATCAAGAAGGCTGGCTCAGTTCTGGGGACTCCTCTAGAACCTTTGTAGATGATCGTACAAAGAAGGAATCTTCCTTCATTCAACTTTTATTTAGGCAGGTTAATCCCATTGAGCCTCGAGGACTCATTTACAAGAGAGACCTGGTTTTAAAAAGAAACTGTCCAGATGACCCGACTGAGAATTATTGGATTTGGTACCTGGATGACTGAGCATGAACTTTGTTACTAAAGAATGATGACAGCAGTGGACAACAATAGACAATCATAAAAGATGCGTACAATATATTTTTTCATAAAATGATCATAGACAACCCTCAGCATCCTCTTCATCAGAGTGTCATAAAACAACAGTGTCTTCAGTCAGAGGCTTCTTCAGATCCGTTGTAGGACAGACCGCTGCAAGAGATCCTTCCTGCCCAGCCATCATCATCCAGAACGGGTCTGCAACCTTTACGATCCAAAGAGCCATTTCTGCCCCTTCACTCTCTGAACTGAAATGTCCAGAGCCACAAAACTTACCACAACTATGATCATCTACTGGTGGCTCGTGGACCACTTTAAGTTTCTTGCAGTAGGCTTTTCAGGCCAGTAGGAGTGACATAAAAGTAAAAACATCTAATGATTTTAAACAATCATTGATATTTCTATACTGTATTTAAAGTCAAATGAAAAGACAGGGTTATTGTAAAGAAAGATTTATTTTTATATATTAAAAAAAATTAAACAATGGTGGCACAAATTTCAGTTTGCATATCCAATGCAAGTTTTATTCGTTCAAGGCAGACAAATTTTACCATTTCATTATTAGTAAGACTGAGAGTGACCATATCCATGAGAGCTGAATTTGGGCACCCCTGCGACCCGAAAAGGAAGAAGCAGGTAAAAGATAATGGATGGATGGAAATTTAAACAATGAACTATGCAGGTCTAGTGGTTTTTTTTTATTGTGGAAAAATTAAGTATCCTACTTTAAAGAAATAAAGCATAAAGTTAAAGTATGTTTTATTCCTTGTATTAGTACTAGAATTCACAAACTTGCAAAGTAAATGACATGAAACTGTTAAACTGGCAGTGGTTTGTCCATTTTGGTCAAACCTTGAAAGAGCCGTTGCAGAGGAAACAAAGAGCCGCATGTGGCTCCAGAGCCACAGGTTGCAGACCCCTGGTCTGGGCTATTAGTTGTTGCACTAAAGCAACCTAAATATTAGAAGGTCTTTATCAAGGTTTAAAAATGTGTTTTTCTGAAAATGTTCTGAAGGAGACAAATTCCCATACACAAGATACATTCTATAAGGCCAAATGATTTAATCATAGGTCAGTAATAATACATCTGTTACTTTATGTGATGTAGTTTCCTAGCACTGAGGGAAAAGCACAGTGATGCTTTATTTAGACCAGCAGCTCACCTAGCAGGGCAAGTTGTGTTTTTGGCAAGATTTTATCACCTCCAGTGCAGTTTCCTTGTGGCTTTTGATTATTTTTTTTTTATGGAGACTCGTATTTGAACTGTTTGCACACTCCAAGAGTCTGCACCAAAATGGTGCATTAGTAATGTTTGTGGATGTGGAATTCCAGGCGCACATTTACAGTTGGTGTTTTTATGGAGCACCAAGCTCATGAATATCATCTAGTGCCTTTGGGGTTTGTGGGATTTTAAACGCAGTTTTACAGAGCTCTAACAGAGACTAATGTCCAACCTGTGAGACACAAGAAAGAAGGATAACTGCAATTTCCTTTGTCTGTGTGTGATTTGTTACAAAAATAAAAGAATCAATTTTTTTGTGTCTTAAAAAAAGACTTCTGGAAATATTTTTGTTTGTTTGACAATGTTACGTTCTTGTTTTTTTTATGAATGTACATCAATAACACAAAGCTAAATTGAGGTGAAATTAAAAGCTATATACAGGTAGTCCTCGACTTATGACGTAGAGCCGTTCCTAAGCGGCGTCATAAACTGATTTTCGACTTAAGTCAAAACTTACGTAAATACATGTGACGTACCTGTTTTACCAAGAGCGTAAACCAATTTTCGATGTAAGTCCATGGTGATGGCCTTCCTTTTCCTCGATGCACTGTCATCAGAATAGTCCTCCTTGCATTTGGGAGCCATAATGAAGGACTAATGGCCTACTGGGATGCTAGTGATGCCGTCCTCCACCGTACAGTAGTACCTGTACAGTACTGTATTCCTCCGCCGCTGCACCGCGTACTGTATTCTTCCGCCGCCGCGTTACGACGTTTAACAATGTAAAACCGACGTAAAACTGATGTAAAAGCGACGTAAAACCGAAGTAAAGCCGATGTAAAACAGACGTAAAACCGACGTAAAACCGATGTAAAACCGACGTAAATCCGACGTAACCGCGTAACGTGAATAAGGGAGATGTGTCGTAACCTCGAAACGTCGTAACCTGAGGACTACCTGTATATTTGTTTATTTAATTTTTTTCATGCGTTGAGATTAGGTGTGATTGACTTATTTTAGGTTAATTCATTCATTCAAACATGAACGGTGGAACGGGAAAAATTTATAAACTTTCTGTTTTGTTTCATCTTTATGATGGACAGCTGTGGCTGAAGTTAGAGCAGTTGTCCTCCAATGCAAGTGTCAGGGGTTTGATTCCACCAGCAGTCACATGCCGAAGTGTCCTTGGGCAAGAAACTCAGTCCCTCATTGCCTCCATTGTGTGTCCCATCGGTGTATGGATGTAATAAAGCACTGGTTATTCTTTATATAGACATAGTAGAGGGCTAAATTAATTGTTAAATAAGGGCACATATTGTATTGTAAAGTGCTTTGAGTATCTTGATAAAATAGAAAGGTGCTATATGCCTAAGTGCAGTCTATTTACCATTATAAATAAACTAATAATTACAGCATTTACCACATTTTGGTACCAAAGAAAAATATATATCCATCCATTATCTTTCTTCTTTTCCAGGTGGCGAGGGTCACTAGTTCCCATATCCAGCAGTCACTGTGTGAGAGGGGGGGGGCACCCTGGACTGGTCTCCAGTCCATCACTGGGACACAGAGAGACAAACAACCATTCATTCTCTCACTCACACCTAGGGAGAATTAGATGGTAACTCCCTCCCCTAGGGACAATTTAGAGTTACCAATCAACCTAACATGCATGTTTTTGGTTTGTGGGAGGAAACTGGAGTACATAGAGAAAACCCATGCATGCACAAAGAGAACATGCAAACTCCGCCCAGAAAGGCCCCCAGCCGGGATTTGAACCGGAGTAACCTGCTCATTGATAGGCCATTTAACATTCTCTACCAGTTGTGCCACCGTGCTTCCCAGTTTAGAAACATTGTTTAGAATATTCTAAAATTGTGGGAATGGTTTAAAACACCGTATATATATATGCATATACAGTA